>JAGFPH010000263.1:602133-622577 GCA_018207615.1 Philaenus spumarius | reverse complement strand
TTTGCTATTTACGCCCACTTATCTCCCATCACCTGTCAGTCTTAGCTTAGTCTAGCTCTTCACAGAAGCAATACCTATATACATATGTACATATACTAGCCCTCCAGCAGTTTGCTATTTACGCCCACTTATCTCCCATCACCTGCCAGTCTTAGCTCAGTCTAGCTTCTTCACGGAAGCAGTCCCTATATACAAATGTGCATATACTTGCTCTCCAGCAGTTTGCTATTTACTCCCACTTATCTCCCATCACCTGCCAGTCTTAGCTCAGTCTAGCTTTTCTACAGAAGCAGTCCCTATATATTAGCCAAATGAATCAGATTTAATTTTTTGACAATCTCTTGAAATAAACTAATTAGCTTTGGTAAATGTATTAAATTGCTGTACCTTTAGTTAAATATTATTATCTTTATTTATTTTTACAAAAGAATCTAAAACGCCTAGAGATCAGTAGCATTGTTTTTTAAAATAATATTTGTTTACCAATAAATACGCCTATATTTCTCCAAAGTGATGCTTGCAATCCTATTTTCCAATTTTTCCCTAGTAATAATGAATGTTAAATCGATCAAATTTGTTTAGCATGTAGCATTTTTCAATACCGTATGCGTTAAGAAAAGAATAGATTTCATATTAAAAAAAAAACCTAACACACAAAGCGTGTGACCTAATAAATTTCTGTGGTTGAACTCACACATGCTCTTTTGCTCGTCCTTGAGTGAGTGCTGATGATCTTCTGCTGCGGCATTTATGTTTCTTGAATGAAAGTGTTGAGATTTAGTAATATTTTCATAAATTCGATTGGATTGGAAATGGGTCCCTTTTCTAAAATGTTCTCTTCATATATGTAAAACTATTCGAGAATGTTAATGATTGACCCTTGAGAAATTTTGTAGATTGCTTTTTATGTTGGTTTAAAATTGACCGGTTTCTATTAAGTATTCTGCTAATTATAAGTTTGATGGATTGGGATTTCTGTTTTGTAAGTGTACTTTAAACACTGTTTTAAATGTTATTTGTGTTTGTCCAATGTAGTGTTTATTGCAGGTGTTGCAGGTTACATTACAAGTCCCACTTTCATTGTAGGGACAATCATCTAGCTTGTTTTTGTTTTTAAAGCTAATGTTTTTTGGAAAGTTTTTTCTGTAAGGTTGTCTAGTAATCCGTGGTATTCTATCCTTATGACCTAAGGTTTTTCTACGGTTGGTTCATTTGTTTTGTTTATACTTTTTATTATTCGGTGTAATATTGTGTGTTTATATCCATTTTAAATCATTATATTTCTTGAATTTTTCTATTCCCTGATTGAAATCTGTTTTGTTAACTGTTAGGCCTTTGTCGACCCCTCTATGTACAAAACTACTTTAGGTTGGCATTTTGTGGTTATAGAGATGATTAGATAAAGCATGGGTATGTTATCAATTTGTGTGGGTTTAATTTGTACCTAGAATAAAAATTTAGAATGCTAAAAAGTAAAGTTTATTTTCTAAATAAACAAAAATGGTGTATTTTCTTTACATAAAATACAATTTTTGAACGTGTTTGTTTATGTGTTTTTCAGTACATTTGTGCTATGTAGAGACAAATAGTATCATCAACATATATATAGCAAACACATTTTTTTTCAAAATGTGTTTGGCTGAGATTCATTATGTGTTTCTACTTTATGTGATTAAGAAATATTTCTGCCATGATCCTTGAAAGAAGTGAACCCATATATATTCCTTTTGTTTGTATTTAAAATGTGTTATTATATTCAAACAATTTTAGTGAAAACATACGGTGCAAAGATGTGGAATGTTTCCGATATCATGTCATAAGCCAAACAGAAAGAACATTTAAAATACAGTTTAAAAAACATAAATTCAAACCCATTTAACTCAAAATTAGAAGAACACTTAATAGAGAAACCTTCCATGTTCATATCAACATCGAAAACAATCTACAAATTTACAAATTTTTTTTAAAGGACCAATCATTAAGATTCTAGAACATTTTCAAATATATAAAGCAAACATTTTAGAACTAAGTTCCATATTAAACAGTGAAACCCATTTCCAATTCAATATAATATTTAATAGCGTTATCCGACTTAAATCAATTCATTTAAGAAACATAAACTCTGTTTGTGTACAAGGTCAGAACAAGAATGCAAGTGAGCAGAAGATCACAATAAAGTTCCACAATTATGCATAGATTGGCTGATTTCACACTTACCAACACGATATCGGCACGATGTTGTCGGTCATGAAAACTAACTTAAACTTAAGAGTAGCTTTCACACTCACCAACATATCAATGTTGTGTCGTTGCAAGCGCCGACATGTCGGCGAGCTGCTGGTCTCCCTTCTTTGTCGGTATGATAATTATCGTCTCAGTTTGTTTACTGGTTGCTATGGTAATCGATTAATAATAATTTGGCCTCGTTAAATATTTTTAATTGGTCATGTCGGTATCGGTGTCGAGACGGTAAATGTGAAAGACGACTATTGCTGTATCGGGTTGGTGTCGTGTCAATGTCGTGTCGGTGTAATGTCGGTAAGTGTGAAATCAGCCATTGAAGTGTGTATGTGATTTGTATAAGTGCTTTGTGGTATTGTGTCGTAAATATGATATTTTAGTTCATTTCTTGACATATATTACAACTTTGATATAAACAAAACAAATTTTATCGGTTCAATAATGCTTGGATGAATATTTCAAAACTGTTGTCACTGGCAAAAAGACTGTGAATAGCACTTTGGATAAATAAAGGTATTTGTAAATAATATATCCAGTCCAGTAAGGCAAAACAAAATGATGTACCGGTACCTGTATTGGCAGCAGATTTGCTTCATAATTTATTTAAAACTCTGCAGTTCACATTAATATATAAGAAAGAAGAAACTAAGAATGAAAGGCATTTAAATTTAAATACAGTACCATACTTAACAATCATGTAAAAATGCAGAGTTAAGTAATTTAAATAAATTTTTATAATAAAATTCTGGCTTAACATTTTTGTTGGATAATTTTATTTTTGCAATTGAGACATTGTGGTAAATAATTAAAACAAAAGTTTACTTAATGTATGTTAGCCGATAAGAAAAGAAAATATTGCTTGTTTCATAAATTCTAAGTAAGCACTACCTCCCCCTACCCTCTGTCTAACCTTGGCAGACAGAGAAATAACTTGTACAATTTTAATGTGATGTTTTAGTAAGTCACAAAACAATATACAATTTCCTTGACTTTATGTTGGCAAAACATTTGATAGATAATTACACTTTTATAAGTACAGTAAACAATTTATAGTTTAAAGTTTTATTCAGAATCCAACGGATAAAACACTAACCCCAGACACTCTATTGACAATGTTTCAATTATTCGTATAAAACCATGGAAACAAATTATCCATCAAAAAATTAGATTGGGTCAAAACAAAAAAATAAGGACTCAATGAAGTCAAATTAAACTGCAATGTTTAGAATAAGAATAAGTTTTAGGAGACTTTGGACACTTGTAAAGCAAAAATTTATTATTTGCATAATTATATTTTATACCTATCCAAGGTAATATATAATATACAGAGTGTAAAATAAGTAGTGTTACACCTCGGCATAATATAAGGATTGCTATATCAACGTAAAACCTCTACATACCTATTATAGCAAAGTTCGCTACATTCAAAAATGTTATTTTGTAAGTTAATTTATTAACTTTATATTATTTAAAAGATGGAAAGAGATATAATCCTCAGGACAGTTTTTCATCTTTTATGAGAACCTTAGAAACCCTATTTAAAAAAAAAAAACCCTCCAACCCCACTCCCAACACCTCATGTCAACAATTTGTAATGAACACATAATATGACTTATGGTACATCAAATTAAAACCTTTTAAAAAACAGGAATTTCTATCGTAATAAAATAAAAATTGCTTGATTTTACTTTAAACCGAGAACAATATCAACCTCTTTTTTAGGCCACAAGTAAGGAAATTAAAGTGAAACTGAAGTATTATGGCTTAAGCCATGGAGTTCCTTGATGTCATTCTGTGATCAGGATAACTTGGCTCTTGTTTATTTTTTGGTGTTAACTATGTCTAGAAAACAATTTACAAAATAACATTTATGTGCGCAGGAAACGAATCGGCTTTAGCTAACCATTATCTTTCCAATGATATGTCACAAGATAGGGGTTGCCTTTTAACCCCCCTTAAACACCAGAAAAAGTGTTATAATAGGTAGGCTATGTGGAGGTTTTATGTTGATACAGCAATCCATTTAAATTATATCGAGGTATATCATGACTTATCTTACAATCTGTATATATACAGGGTGGTTATAAAGTCACTCCCCCCCCTTTAAATTTTTGTTTGTTAAAACAAACAAATATTCTTTGGGGAACGATACTAACTTAACCCAAAGTATCTTTTGAAGTCATCGGAAATTTTGAGAGTCCCCTAAAAATGGGGGATTTTGGGGGCAACTCTACATTTTTAAATGGGAAGTATGGTCATGTGATACCTTATTTTAAAGGTCTATTTAAGACTAGGATAATGGCATAAAGAAAATAAAAATCAGACCACCCAAAAGGAAGAGTTTTTAGAAAAAATTTCAAGGGATAAAAAATGTTTATTTCAAAGTGCTTGACTTAAAAAATTGCTTCCAAATCGATTTCGTAAATTATTATTTTAATTTTTTAAGATGGAGGAGTAAAAATAAAATTTACAAAATCAATTTGGAAGCTATTTTTTAGGTCAAGCACTTTGAAATAAACATTTTTGTCCTTTGAAATTTTTTCTTAAAACTCTTTCTTTTCGAGATATTAGCAACTTTATGTCGATTTATTTCAACACGTTTAGGGCTGCCATTTTGTTTTGGGTGGTCCGATTTTTATTTTCTTTGTGTCATTATCGTAGTCTTAAATATACCTTTAAAATGAGGTATCACATGGCCATACTTCCCATTTAAAAAATTTGAGTTGCCCCCAAAATCCCCCATTTTTAGGGGACACTCAAAATTTCGAATTGCTTCAAAAGATACTTTGTTTTAAGTTAGTATCGTTCCCCAAAGAATATTTGTTTGGGGGGGGGGTGACTTTATAACCACCCTGTATATTAAGAACAATAGTAGGTAGTCAATTACATCTCAGAACTACTACCAATTATAAATAATAAAACAAATAGATAACTAGACAGTGAATGCGGTTGAAAATCAAATTAGCTATCATTTAACTACTAATTGCTATATTTTACTTCAACAATATTCAATATTACTGATAACAAAACCTAACATGACAGGTATTGTTTCCAACATGTAAAGCATGATTACTAGAGTGAAAAATTTATTCTGCCCAGATGTTTGTTGGACATGTTAAAAATTGAATCATTGCATATGAAAATGAAAATTTACAGCTTTTAATAATAACTATGAAATATTCAATTCTGAGATAACAAATTTGCATTTCTTCTTTATGAAATGGAATGGCATACAGTTATTAGCATAAATAGCAAAATTCAAGTTTGTGAAGTTAGCCTTCGTATCCACATGGTTGTTTTGCTTCCACTTTATTAGCCTACTCTGCATATTGTAGAATTAATGTTTTGTAAAAATTAAAACTGTAAATATTAAAGCTTAAAGTACCTACAGTAGTTGTTTATATGGGAAATGTTAGTTTCTGGAAACAAAATAACTGTAGTAAATACAAATAATAATAAAATATACACATTCAGCACATGTTTATTTTAATATAAAAAATCTATTATACAATAATTAAGATAAATGACCACACACACTTTTCTCTTATTAGATCCACATGGAAAACACTAATGTTTAATTGTTAGAGATTTGAAGCCTCTGCTTTGTGAAGTTAAAAAGCATGTGTACACGTAGACATAGCCTAACTACATTAATTGAATGGCTATGCAATGAACGCCTGTCAAAGTTAGTTTTATTTCTTTTCTGTTTAAATATGGTGCAGAGATTTAGAATAGAAATCTTTTAAGTTTTATAAAGTTTTTACCGCCATCGATAGAACCAATTTTAATAAATTAAACTCTTAATCGGCAAAATTAATTTTTTTCATCGATAGTTTTGACTGGAGTTTTAAAACAGATGATGACCATACTATACACTATGTTTTGGTATAGTATTTATTTCATTTTAATTTACAAAACTGCCTATATATTTTTAGAATTTGCATCCTTAAATAAATATAAACGAATCAATTAAAAAAGCAAACACAAATTTTTGTAACTTCTACAATTTCATTTTTAAATTTTGCCATACAAAAAATTTTTTGTTTGTTTTTTAATTGAAAATAGAGTTCTACCAAGTATGGTTCGTGAAGTATCCGATCGAGTATAGGTTTTATATGACTGATATTATGATAGAAAGTTTGCTAAAATCCATTTGTTAACAATTTCGTTAAAAGAATAGTTTGCTAGCTTTTGAAAACTACCAAGTTGGTTTTCCATTTTATTTGAAATACTAAACTAATGCCAACTTATAATTATTACATAAGCTATAATGCCTATGTTAGAAAACTACCCCTGCCTATATATAGCCTTGGCCACATAGAAACATAGTACGTAATTAATTGAATGCGTTATTAAAATTAAGCTAATGTTTGATTGCTTGTTTCCAATCAACAAAAGCACTTTGCACTGTGCACAGTTATTATTAGCTATAGGTTAGTTTTAGAATAGCTTGTTTCACGCATTTATTTTTTGCATAGCTTGCAATGTTTATTTCATTTTGTGTTTTTCTTTGTTTCTTTCTCTCCACACTCTCTCTATCTCCACTATATCTAGGATACCAACAGTTTGGGGGTCTCCCAATCTCCATTCCACCAGGGAATGTTGTTTCGTATGTAGATGTTCCATACCCTTCCTCAAATATTCCTATGGAACCTCAATATTTTCTACATGGAAACAACAATCAGTTATGGTCTGCGGCTTTGCCCTATTGGGTGCCGCCCGAAGGTCCGCTGAGGATGTGTTTGGGGACAGCAGGAGGCGATGGGCTGGGCGTCTCCGCTTCTCCAGTCGCAGTTTCTAGTAGCGGTGGTTCTTCATCAGGTTCTGGCGGTCCGCACTCCATTCAACCTCCGACTAACGTCACGTCGGAAATCGATAGAATCATGGCCAAAATCGATCAAGACAATAGAATCCTTGCAGAGTTGGATAAGACAAGATCTACAATAGGTAAGACTATAATTTTATTTATCATTTGAACTTTTATTTTTTTTTATCGCTACATTTAAACCCCAAAATTAAACTTTTATCCACAAACTTCTTTTATTTTATTGTGAAATTTTTATGAATATTATTAATTTTTAATTAGTGTGTGCTAGAACTATGAATTGTTTGTTCTTTTTGACTTAAACTAGGCTATGTTAAGTGGATTTTTTCATGATGTGAATAAGGTATTATTCAATAGCCATTTGTATGAATCATTGCAGTGTACTAAATCCCAATAATCAAAACCGAAACATTTGAAGTCTTAGAAAATTGTCAAGTATTGTCAAATTGGAGGTGTGTAGTTAGATATAATCTAGGATGTACATTAGAAATAATACACAGTGTATTATTAGTTTGTACTTAAATGCTCTTTTTGGGTGTTAAATCTTTAAAAATACAAATATGTTATGGAAAAATATTATTTATATGAAGAAAAACACACATTAGACATACATGTATTATATTTATTATGCTATACAAACATACATAGTCCTCAACCATTTTTCTTGTCTTAACTAAAATATTAGACTCTTGTTGTTTCATTATTGTATCATAGCCACCAGACCACATATAAAAAGGACTATGCAGTACTTAATTTAACTGTCTAGTGGTTACAAGTCTACCACGATTTCAAAAAACTATAGTTTCATCATCAGGTCACACAATGGAGTTGGAAGCGGTCTAATTTGGTCCTGTGTGCCATTCGTAAAAAGATGATATTTTGTAAAAAAATTAACTTTGTTCGCACGTGTTCTTATGTAATAATTGTCTTGTGTTATGTGTAAGTCTATTTATAAACTTTAACAAAAACCTACCTCAAGGGAATTGACAGATTGTGAAGCCTGATGATAAAAACATAGCGTTTTGAAACCGCGGTAACATTTACTAGGGGAGTGATAAAACAGTAAAAATAGGTGTAATCCTTAATATAAGTTATTGTTTTAAAAATTAGTTATTTTTATTTTTATAATTGTGATAATTATTTATGTAATTTTACAAATTAATTTTTAATAGTCAAAGGGTATACCATTAAGTGAAAAAGATAAATATATCAAAATGAAGTAACAACTAATTTTAATCATGTGATTTGGTGAATCCAAGTAGCATGTAAAACAAAACCAAACTTTGCAACGAACAAGGTAAAACTGTAAAAATATGCTTCAAACCTATACTTGCAGCTTGTCCAGTAAGTCATAAAATACTGATATAGGTGAACTGAGACAGAAGAAGAAAAAGACACAAAAGTCATAAAGTTGGCAGGTCAACAATTTTTAAAACATAAAGAACTATAACAAAAGAGAGCTATTACAAAAGAAACTTGAGGCAAATTAAAAGGAAGTAGTCCGATACATTACCACTCATCCAAATTTAATTGAATATCTTTAGACCAGTATCCTGCCATCCACCCGTAAGTTTATGACAAATCTGTAAACCATTAGAATGACACCAGAAGTTGTTAGACAAATTGTAAGAGTGATATAAGGTCACATTCGCTAGTGAAAAAGAAAATATCATTAAAATTACAAAATCAAAAGTGAATAAGTCCCTCAATATACTAGACCACTATAAGAAAAGTTATTGTTAAATTAAAAATTCAACAGCTTCCGTAATAAGATAGGCGCAAGTTGAGCATTGAGAATTTTGGAAGGGATTTTTAGGGTGAGTCTTAAGGATTTTGAGAGGGATTTCTTCAAAAATTAAAATTTTAATCCAACGTCCTTTGTCTTAAGACCTGTGCATATTGAAAATCCAACCATGTTGAGAATTTGTAAAAATAAAAAGCTGTATGAGTGAAATGAATAGAAAAATCTAAAAATATAATTTTGTCAAATCTATTCATATTTCATTTTATTTTCAATATATTTCAGGAAATTTTCTGTTTAAACACAGATCAACCGAGTTAAAAATAACAGAATAAGGTGTAAGCTAACAAATTGCTTTCAAAATGCATGTTATTTTTCATATTTTTTAGCTAACATTATTTTATTTCTTACTCTTTAAAGTCACCCCTTTTATTTTAAAACAATGATACAATTTAAACATCTTAACAAGAGTAACAACCATCATAACTGTAGTGTAGGATCTAATTTTAGTAGGCTTATTGAAGCAGTGGTCCAAATATAGCTACAACTCTTTTTTGAGTTTAAAGTCTTAATTTTAAAATTTGGAAACCCTAACTCCTTAGACCCTCTGAGAGAACTTGTCCCATCTGGGTCATTATTAGTCGAGAGGGATTTTTTCAATTGCAGAGTGAGTGTTGAGACTTTTAGGAGGATTTGAGTATCGCACCTTAGGGGGTTGGACACCCCTGAACGCCACAATTAAAAACAAGTTTCATGTTCTCATAGTGGATTCTTAACATTGAGGTACATAAGAGCTTACCTTCTTATTATTTGAAACTTCTGTTGTATATAGACTGTTGAGAACGTCCAATGCAGTTACTTGTCATTAATCCTCAAGGCGAAACAGTGTTGGAATGAGGTCTGAGGATGGTCCTATGATGCATAATGTAGTGGTCACTTTTAAATATTTTCTGAATTTCTGAAATATTAAGTGAGTATTCGTTATGCTCATAAAATTTTAATGTAATCAGTAGCATAAAACCTCATTTGGTAATACTATGTTTAGGGAACTTTACAACCTGAGCAGTGTGTACAAAATGATTCATAAGATGAGACAACAGTTTTAATTCATATCGTGCCAAAGACGTTTATGTTTAAGATGTTTGACAATTCTTAAAAAGTTACGAAAACCTCTTGATTTGATATTGTTTTATTTAAGGTAAAAACCTTGGTGGTTTTCACCACCTGATTAAAATAAAACTCTTGAAACACAATGTGGGGGAAAAACATGACTTTTTATTCAGTTCAACCGAATTAAACTCAATCTGCTCATTTTCCATAAATTCATAGAAAATATGAACAAAGTAGTGCCACATAATTTTCTAGTAAATGTCACAATAGTCCCTGAATCAATTCTGAAACCGAGTAATATTGAGAATATGTTAATCCAACCAACCGTGAACTATTCTCACATTTAAATTTCAGCACCATTTCTGACTACTGAATGATGCTAGTTTATAACAGCAGCATATTTTATAAGTCAAACATAACAAATAAACAAAAAATCTGTCAAACAATATTTAAAACTGATATGAAAAAATGAATTAGATGGCGATCTGCGGTCTTTAGTCAATTAAGAACTGAGACTGAAGAAAGCCTTGAAATAATGTCATCTCCATTACAAAAAACTATGGTCCAGCAACATGGGCTTTAACCATCAGCCCATCCTAGTAGCCCATGTGTGAACAAAAAACAAACCAGTGACTATAGATTTAGTGACAGAAGCGTCTACACTCATTGACTTCATCTGACAAGCTAAACAGAGCACTACTTATGGTGTCAAGATTATAAGATGAGAGTAGGCCTATAGCAACAGTTTTATACCATGCATGCATGAAAATATAATGTCACCTTGCAAGAGTCTAATCGAGCTTTCTAGGTTCTTAGTACTGTATATAACTCCAATCACCAACAAAATATCTTGTCACACATTTTACAAATGTGGTAAATTTCTGAAATACTAAAACCACCACATAGGTAGGAATTTGACCCAATATGATCGGACCGAGAGACGGTAGTCATCTACACAGACGCATCTAAAATGGGAGAACTCAAACTGCGTAGATTGTATCCGCTAGGTAGGTATGCATTTGTATTCCAGACAAAGACTAGAGTTGGTAGCGGAATCATATAAGAGGAAAATCAAGATCTGCTCAGGAAGGCAGTATTAAGAGTCCTGAAATCTCCTAAAGAGACTTTACTACTATTAGGTGAGTGTAAAAAGTCACTTAAAGAATAAGTAAAGGTTAAGAAAGTCAAACTGATCTGAACACTGGAATCCAGTTCAACGAAGAGCAAATGAGCTGGCAAGGGAAGGATTATCAACTGCTTTTATGAGCCCTGAACCCGCAATTGTGATTTTGAATTTAGTAGGTAAAAACTGATCAGAAAGTGGTACAAGAAGGAGCACCGGAGTAAGTGGAGAGAGAGGTAAGAACGTATAAAATCAAATATCTTGCTGATGAGGGGAGGAGCAGATGGCTTGGTCTTGGTAGGAAGGACTTGAGAATAATGGTAGATATTCAAACATTAAATAGGCATTTAGCAATTATGGGCAAGAGGAACACATCCAAATGAGAAGCAGAAACTTTGGTGCTTCCTGCAAAGAGTAAGGCTGTATAAGACATGAGACATTACGTGAAGACATTCAACAGGAAGAAAAACTGACCGAGTGATCAAATGCGGAGAACAAATGTTACTAAAGAGAACAGGTAGGCCTCGTGGGAATTGGAGGTGAAGAGTAGTTCTCTGGTTAAGGTGGTGTGTAGAAAGTAGCAAAGAACCTTGCATCCTTCTACAGGGATGTATTGCTAGCCTAAATCATAGTCAATTATGAAAAATACTGGTTTCAAATTAATCTGTATAATTAGTTTTCACGCCCAGTCACCAACTTAATTATCATCAGAAATTGGAAGGATCAGAAAGGGCTGCCAGAAAAAGATTACAGTGAAACAACCTACTATACCACATTTTCAGAACATAAGAATCAAACTTTATGAACAAATTCAACCCAGCAATAATCTAAGCGTAGAATAGTAATGTATGTAGGAGTAGGAGAAAACCAAGTATATTGGACTGCAGATAAAAAAGTATATATTCACGTGCCAGTCAACTTGTTCAATATTGCTGTCGGAGCCAAAAGGTGTGTGGTTCACTATTAGTTATATGCTTCATGGTATTGGCTCATAAACTGGCTTCATACTAACATCTATTATAAATGGAGAGTAAAAATGATAGAAGATATTAAGAATCTATATTGGAGATGTTGTATTATCATATCAACCTGTTCAGAATTTCTTGAGTTAGTATAAATTGTTTAAAAACAGATATCTTAAAAAAGATAGTGGTCATACTTAACTAACCATTGTGATTACCACCTCTTAAGACCCCCCCCCCCAGGGATATTATACTTTGTGTTCCTTCTCCTGTTTGGAGAGATATGTAGCAATTGAAAACATGACATACTAAATTTTTTAATCTATTCAAAATTTAAATAACGAATGGCATTAACTATAGCGATCTTCAATAAGAAATTGTTGTAGCGAAAGTGTTTAAACCGGTTGAAGCAAAAGTGTCTGAAATTGAAGAAAATCAAAACAAAAAACAGGATGATGACACGGGTTAGGAAACATTAATGGAAAATTTTTAAAACCCTAAAAAAGAGTTGTTTCCAGGCAATATGGTGACAACCGTGATGAAAAACTCCACACATATATATCATTATTGTTTTGAAAAAAAGAGTGTCACAAAAGTGAAGTAAAAACTCTGAAATATTAAGAATTTTGTGACAATTACAAGTGGCACTTACAAAGATAACCAATAAACATAGAAATATTCTGGATCAATAAACATGACCATAAGAATGTAACTTAATATTACTGAAATACCAACACTTAATTTGATATGTTAATTATAATATGCAATTAATTCATATATTTTAATAGTAGGACTGTATTGAAATTATTTATTACAATTTAACAGTACTAAACAATTTCTTTAAAATTTTATATGAGAATTCCTTAGTTTCGTCAAAGGTATTGGATCACATTTATTACTGATTTAAGTATGGGTTTAATATTTATTTCAAAAATTATTTTAATTTGAAAAAAATATCGCACGCGATTACTAACAGAAGGGTAGCTTCTGTTGGATTTTTTATTACAGACCATTGCAACGCTGTACAGACGCACATATGAAATGTTTTAAAAACATTAACTATATCATTGCATTTGTCACTTTGTTTTACACTTAGAAATATCTGTGGCTGTGTGGGTAAAATTGTATAACCTGTGAAATAACAGACATTTCGCACATTAATTAAAAACTCCCAAAATATTCAAAGAAGATTTTAAATGTTCAAATAATGATAAACACTGTACAGGTTCTAATTCCTGAACAGGAATGTTTCAAAAATGGTGGTCAAAACTATGTTTTTATTTCATTTAATAGTTTTCTAAATAATTAACAACTGAAAAAATAACACTTTATACATGATTAAATAAATTCATAAAAAATTACAATCTCGACGATGTAACTAATTGTTTTTACAATCGGTGTTAAAAAGTCCGGTGTCTATAATAAAAAAATCTGATGGTAGTGTACTATAATTGTAAAATTTTAGCATCTATGATTGGCTGTACCGTAATTTAAGTACAATTCAATTTTATTAATCTTGTAAATTCAATTTTGTTAATCTCATTATCAATCAAGTTTGGTCTTTTCCATATTTATGTTTTTCTGGGATTATGAGATAAATGAGTAGCAAATGTACAGATTAAAAATAAATTGCAACAGTTGATCGACAACAAGCTGATTCATCAAATTGAACTAATCTACCGTTGCTCTTTAGTTTTTCAAACAGTGAAAAATTTTGCAACGATTATTTTATAACATACAAATAATTTAACTAAACTGTTGACTATTAACTTTCTAATTTAAAAAAAAAGAACAGAAGTTTGTGCTATGAATGTGTCAATGTTTTTGTTGTGTATCTGTTCAATAGTTTAATTCTTTTAAAGAGAATGTTTAGTTATTTTTTATTCAAAGGTGTAAATAAAAAAACTAATATTTTAAGCCGAATTAAATTTGTTCTATATTTTATGACATTGTCACATTTAATTTAAACATTGATGGTCCAACTTCATTCAAATTATAAAAAAACCAAAAGACTTACCATTCCCCAAATTATTTATTCTATTATAGAATTTGTTAAGTTTATGCATTATTACAGATTTGAGTAAAGGTATGTGTTCAGCACAAGAATTTCCAAGTACTTCTCTATATACAAAATTATATTAGATTAAAAACTCGGTATCTGAAAGCTATTAATTGTTTTTATCATTGGTAAATGAATTGATAAAAATATTTTGATAGTTTAGGTCCTATGTTAAAATTTATATTACAAATAATAAAATTCCATAAAACTTTGAACATACAGTTCTGCCTGTCTTTGATAGGCCAGGATTTGTCTGTTAAATCTACTCCTTATTCTGGATATTCAAATTCAATCCCGAAGTTAATATAGTGGAACTCGTTTGTTGTAGTTAGGGATAATGTTATCGCTTATCTAAAGTCCTGATCATATTTATCATGGAAATATATCGTTTGCTATTATCAGATCTTCAGTAACTGTGACGATAAATTGGCACCAACATTGACACGTATCAGAAAGAGCGGGAAAGGTCTATAGACGGTTTGTGGTCGTATGAATTGTGTAATAGAAGATATGTATAAAAAACACTTGCTATAGGGTAACTGTGTGAGTCATCAATAACTTCCTTTTAGTTTGAGTGTACTAAAAGGTTTTTAGTAGATTGCATAAAACTTCATTCGAACATTTAAAAAAATGTTTTTGCCTGAGCGTAATAATAGGCCTACATTAGTTGGAATCATAGCGGTTTAAAAAATGTCACTATTTAAATTAAAAAGGCAAATTAATAAGGAAAAGTAACCAAAAATGTGTCGGCTCATTTCAAAGCCTCTTTTGTGTAAAATTTTACAAATCGTGATGCTATCAAATCTGCTCAGAAAGGAGTGAAAACTTATATCTTAAGAGGAATCGTAGGTTGAACCAGCATCAAAATTATCATTTACAAATGATCGTGAATAGAATGCGCCTGTAGATGGATCACTGATGTGACAAAAACCCGAAACTGACCACACAAATGGGTGAACAAGAGGGATGGTGTGATCGTTAGAAAAAGAAGGAAAACATTTTATACAAATGTATGAACAGAAAGAAGCTGATTTCGCAGTAGCTACGAGTTGGATGGAAACCGAGTGGCCAAAAATTATTTCACAATACTTACAATGCAATGTATACAGTGCCCCATGAAACTCGTATTTGCTATAGAGCCTTACCGAAACACACTTAGGCCTACTTGTTTGGTAATGAATAAGCAAAAGGATGTTAAACTTCAAAGGTATTTTTAAAATCATTGTATAAGTATCCAAGTCACAAATAGAATATAACAAATTTTACCTTGTATCCGTCGTGTGACTTCGTTCAGCGTTCGTTTATGATGCGTTTCGAAACATATGTTTCATCATCAGATACCTGATAAAAGTTACTTTACATACAACACAAAAACACGCAACTCACAATACAACACACACAACTATGACATGTAATCCGGGTAGACGTCTACTTAGAGTCACGGTCGAACGACTACATTTATTTAATTTTATAATCATTTCTATAAGTAGATAGATAGTAATATGATAGTAATGCAGCAAAACACGAGTATTATGATGTTAAAACGAATTCCATCAAGAAATGACTTAATTCCTTGTTAAAGGAAGAAATAAAAAAGGAGTATCCTGAAGTACAGAAAATTAAACTTCAAATTTACTTTCTTGATTTTTAAACCAATTTGCTCTAAAAACAAACATTTTATATTAAAAAAAAAACATCAAAATATTAAAAGTTTTAATATGATAAAATTATTTAAACTCAACCAAAGAAATTTTGCATGCTTTAACAGCTATAAATTTATTTAAAATCTTTTTTAAAAAATGTTTTATTTACGTTTTCATTTCTTTTATAAACCCCTTTGAAGCGGTTTGGTTTGATAAAAATATTTTTAAATCTTCTAATTCAGCACAAATTAAATAATTTTTTTTTTTAATATATAATAATTGCATAAGGTTTAAATTTTTTATATTTCTAAACCCTATAATTTTTCAATATAGGTTTACTTAATATTGTTGGCTAAATTATCCAAACACACAAATTAAAATAATTGATTTCGTATTGATAGATTTAGAATAAGAACTGGCTACAAATGAAAAAAGAACTAAATATATTGAACCTGTATTTGTCATGAACCATATTGACAAAATGAAAAATTTACTATACAGAATAGCATTAAAATGTTCTAAATGTGAAACAATTCAAATAAAATAATAATCTCAAATGTAGAGTAGGTATCTATTATTTAAAAAAATAAAATAAAAAAGGTACTTTAACAGAGGCTACTGAAATCCATAATAACATAGATGATTATTGGCTGCCAATTTGATTTTTTCCCAAAATTTATAAATAATGACAACAAATAGTTTTTAAATGTGATGGATACTTTTCCAAAATATGTTTGTGTTGAACTAATCAAAAAATTATGTTGATAATTTAAAAGCAAAACATGGTCACTCTACAGTTTGGAAAAAATATAAAAAATAATACTTTGAAGTGGTAAATTGATTGGTAAGTGTTATTTTTTCAACGCCAAACTTTAAAAAATCAATACTTTAAAAAATGTTTACTTATAAATAACAGACTTAAATGGATTCCAAACAAATTAAAACCAACAAAAACGCTGAAATTGGTTTTGTAATAGTGAACTATTAAATAATAATGATAATAGACATTTTGTTTTAAAAAACATAAAACCTCCTTTAAAATATGGGTGTATAAAAAAGTATGGTCCTTTTAACTTCCATTTAGTAAGCACACACTAGACTTAAGCTATTTACCAAGCAATAATTTCAAGTGGATTTTCCAACTCAAATTTTGAATTTATTTAGGTCTCTGACATTGTAAAGGTCCAAACATTATGATAAAACTAATTTCTTATGTAAGTGCCTAGGTCAAACGGTAGCTATAATAACTAAATCAACTGCACAGTTTTTGGGTTGCCAACAAACTCATCCCATTTGTCTCGTCTAAACTATAATTTTTAAAAGTTTTGTGGGGGTGGCCACTTTTACATTTAATGGTTAAACATGTATTAAAGGGTGCCAGTACATTTCAGACATCTGTATAGTATTATTATTTTGCATATACATCCGTGCTTTTAAATATATCAATTCCAATTTCAGATATAAACTAAAATATTTAAAACCTTTATCAATAAACTTTAGAGAATTAAAATGATTTGTTCACTTTTACTTCACAGTTTATATTTAATTTTAACTATATCTTCAAAGGTTCATATTTAATTTGACTTTTTAAATAATTTGAAGTATTGTAGTTTAAAATTTGTTTAATATGTTGATTGAATTGGGTTCTTCCATCAACTGCCCATACTCTACACTTAATTCCACTTTCACCCGTGCAGTCTTACGGGAGATAGTCATGCTACTACCATTACTTGGGAACATCATGTTTATTATCATGCGGATTGCGTCAACTGCCCATACTCTACATTCCACTCAATTCCACCTTCACTGGGCAGTACAGGTCTTACGGAAGACAGACATGCTACTACCATTACTTGGGAACATCATGTTTATTATCAGGCGGATTGCGTCAACTGCCCATACTCTACACTCAATTCCACCTTCACCGGGCAGTACAGGTCTTACGGGAGACAGACATGCTACTACCATTATTTGGGAACATCATGTTTATTGTCATGCGGGTTGCGTCAACTGCCCACACTCTTACCTTCTTTCCTACACATAATTTCGCTGAATTTATTAGTAATTTATTTTCTCAAAGAATCCATTTTGTGGAGTTCACAAAACCAAAAGAAAAGCTCATTCTATTTCTAACTTCCAGGAGCTAAGATAGTGAAGGTTCACATTATTACAGAAAATTGCTTTCTGAAAGTAAAACAATTGCTCTTACTATAACACGAGCTTGGTCTTGAGTAGTATGTCTTTCACACCCTACTGTTGGAACCTTTATCACAGGTTGGAGCTTAGTTGCTTGCATTCGGTTTTCATCCGTTATGCTATAATTCCCCTATCTTCATTTTTACCAACTGGAAGAAAGTAAAGATGTTAATAAACAATTACATTTCATTTTATTATCCAGAGTATATTGGAAACAAAGGCTTGGCTGTCAAAACCCAGATGCCCTTGTTCAAAATATATTATTATAATTTATTCTACCTATTCAAAAATTGAATTGATATTGTTACACCAACATAGTTAATTAGCAGGGTTTCTTTTAGCAGGAAAACTCTAACTGATTAAAATTTGTATACGTTATTGCACTTTAAAAATAAATCAAATTTTTTGTAAAAAGTTAAATATTAATTAGTTATAATAATTTAGTTCCAAATATGTAATGTGAAAGATGCCGAGAAACAACAAACAAAGGCGTTACAGCATAAAAGCTTTTGTATGTTTAGTTATTGGGTTATATTATTGGAAAACTAATCAAAATGACTACATTTTTCTAATATAAAGAACTATTCGTACATTTTAAAGTGTTTGTGTGTGTTTGGGCCTGTTGTACGTGTGGGAACATGCAGATATGTGACTGCAAAGGGCTAATTGAGACAGCCCTTGGTGCTGGTTTTGAATGCGGTGGAGAGGAAAAACATTTTTCTCATTGGTTTGCATGTTTAATACCAATACATATTTTCTCTCTTTTATGGTTTCACAAAAACATTGTAATTTGTTTGCTGTGGAAATTTTTTATGTAATTCGATTTAAAAACAGGACATTTTAACGACAAGCAAATGACATCAGTTATCGTTTGACTAGAGATTTCAATATTTTTATATATATGGAAATTGTAGGCAGATGAATTGTTCCTTTAATGAAAAAATATACACATGTTCAGGTATAAATGTATAACTAAACTTATAACTACATTATATCATAAGCTTTATAAAACTTAAATTAGGATGAAAGCTAAGAAAATAGTTTTTTTTTTATTGTGAGGGTCTATGATTCAATGTAGGAGTATCAGTGAGTGGAGGGCGGATTCTGCCCCCAAACCCTCCATTGTGGACTTCAAGCTCCAACCAGATGTCAGTGTCTGTGCGCAGTAAGTCGCCCAGTCAACATTTCTTTGATGTATAGTCCCCTTTAGATTTAGTTAGAATTCCATCAGTAAAGCTTATAGTCAGTGATGTTGTTCACGTATTAACAAGTAGGCCCTATATATATTTTTTTAAATTATGTTTGCACATAATGTATTTTATATTTGTTCATTTTTGCCTATACCTGTTTTATATTTAAAACATCATAAGATGTTACTTATATTTTCTTTTTTTCAATATACATTCAGTAACTAATTTTGTTGTTTAGCATAGTTATTTTAATAGAGTTAGTTCTGGTTGTTACTCTAATAGTCTAGCTGTTTATTTTAATCCTAGCCAAAGCCAAATTGTTGTTTTCCCTTTAATAAATATATTCAATTAAGACATTGAATGCACCTTCAACTATTAAATTTGGTATCATTACAAGAGAAGTATGAACTGCTTCGTTATTTCGTATGTAATGAAACTGGTTCCTTTAGTTTTTGAATTATTCAACACATTTTTAGTTTAAGTTCTACTTTAAACTTGTGGCATTTTTTATCAGAGGTTATTACTTGCAAATATTGTGTACAAAATAAATACAAATTTTAGTATGTGCTCATTTCATTATTTTACTCATAAGTTTGCTATATTTTAATGCCTTCTAATATCCTTTTTGTAGGATATCTATCAGAACTATGAAAATCACTATTTGCCCATTAGTTTCTCTATAATTAGTTATTGTGATACAGTTTAGAATATAAAAATCACCTGATGTCTGTACCTGTACCAAACTTGCTTCCCAGAACAGGACATTCATACATACACCATAAAATAACTCCATACACATACACTGAAACATTTAAATTTTATAAAATTTGCTATTTTATTTCAAAATAAATTTCAGGAGGAAAGTTTTGTTAGATTAATTTATGTAAGTAAAAATATTAGCAATTATAAAAAGTATGTGGAAATTATATTTAGTGATGTGGGCCGGGTAAATACCCATTGGGAAGGTAAATATAAATTGGTTATTTACCCAATGGTCATTTAAATACCCACAACGAGGGTATTTTTAGTTTTTGAGTTTTACACTTTTTTTTTATTTTTTGATGATGTTTTGGGCAAACAAGGACTGAAACACAGTTATTTGAATCCTTAAATTGAAATTAGCAACAATATTTATCCTTGAAAAATAAATAAAAGTAAAAAGTACGTCTGGGTATTTACAACATTTTGCACTGCTATTGTCTTTCTTAGTTCTTTCAATGATTTTGAATATTTTTTTTTTCTTAAACTAAGATAAAATTTAAGACTCATGTTTTTTGGTATCCAAGTCACAAATGTTTTAAATAACACTGATTTACCTTATTTAGGTTCCACCAAGTGACTTCCTGTTTGAAAT
>JAGFPH010000263.1:536083-555466 GCA_018207615.1 Philaenus spumarius | reverse complement strand
ACTAATCTAGTCTGTTGGAGGTCTTGCAAGACAATGTGAAGTTCTGTTTCCTCAACTCATTTTTAATAGTATAATGTAAGGCATCTCCATACTCTACACATGCATATTTCTGTTTAGGCTTGGGTACTGCGTTCTGCCTACGTTTATTAATATATTAGCGGATTATACTACCTACTATTGTGCTGTTGTAACCATTGGCTGCAGCTATGTGCTTAATCACAAAATTCAAAAATTACAAAAATATTAAAATAAAATAAAAAATGAAAAAATAGCAGTTTTTCAGACTAACGAGCCACGAGGCGGGAGCTGCAGATGACGGGGCGGGAGTTGTAGTATGTGAGTCATCGAAACAACAAGTACGGCAGGTAGAGCGGACTGCGGGTGTATGCGCGTCGGGGTGCGAGGGTAGCTTAATGCTCTGGGGCTCTTGAAGCTCCGGACAAACTATAGTGTTGATTTTCCCTTTCTTTTCTTAGTTCTCCTATATTTTCTTTTATATCCGATAGCTTATGGAACGCAAGTCACAGAACATGTGTAAACATGTGAAATACCTTCTGTTCTATCGGTTAAGTTCAATATAAATTCCTTTATCGTGTAGCCGTCCTCATCACACAGTGATTAATATCTTTGTCGCACTGTAATTCAGTTTCTCCCCTGAAATCCAGGTTAATCCAACAATCGTTCAAACTTAACTATTTCTGGTAATCCAAATGATAAGAAATACATTAGTATACCAATCATATGCGCCCATATCTTCTGAGTAATACTTAGTGAGAATTTTGAAAAGTAAAGTGTCAAACGAATAAGCAAATAGAATAATGACCAGGTGCACACTTTTAATTAAAATATTATTATTTTGATTTATTTAAGTTATAAAGATTTTAATTTGATCTAATTTTCCAAAATCTATCAATTTTTTTATCTCAATGTTTTATTTTATTTAAACCATCACTTTTAAATTATAAATTAGGTCAATATATGTATAAAATGCAGAGATTAAGACATCTACAACAGTTTATTTACATTATTTAAACTAAAACCTTTAATAAAAACATTGTTTCATTATTGGAAACCATATTAACTGGAATAGAACCGTCTAGATCTATTCAGTGGTTCTAGAGCTAGGTACTGGATGGGTTGCCTTTATATTCGTCCTTTATTGGTCAATTTGTAGAATGTGCATGTTTATTTAGCTTTACACTTAATCAAGTTCAAGATGCATGTTCTGTGTTGTGAGTTTAATGAATCCTGCTTAACTCCTTCTTTTGCTTAAGCTTTGCAAATTGTGAACTGGTTGTAGTAGAAATCCTTAAAATTTCTTACAGAGACAAAATCCAGGCAAATGTAAAAGACTTAAAATATATTATTAAAATAGTTTTTTAAACACTTGCCTCTTTTATGTTGATTTCAATTTTAAGACATTTTATCATAAATCAAAAAACCAACACAAACGTGTATATAATTTATATAGATATAACAATAATAATAAATAATGTGCGTGAGCAGTTTTTATTTAAACCTTTCGGCCCAACAGTACAATATAACACAAATACCACTAACAAATATTAAACCAGTGAACTTTTTTTATGACAGCATATTAATTAAAATTACTTTTTTAAATCTGACTTGGGGCATGCACACATAAGTGGTGTGACTTGAACTCCATTCAAATACCGAACATACGCAAAGCTCTTTCATAGTGAAACTAAAATTTCATGTCGTGTGTTCTCCACACATCTAGTCCCTTTGACCATTTTCTAGATGGTATTAATTAATGGAAGGGTATTAATTAACTACTCATTTTAAATAACTATCCAATGACATAATTATTTTTTCAGATCCTGAATTGCTTATATTTAAGACATTCCATTTTGTAAAACAGGAGTTGCAAAAATCTGAAACTTTGAAGCAAGAATTTTGTTTGAATAACCGTAATAAATAACACACTACTCTTACAAAGATTATAGTATGGAATCCATTAACCGTGGCACTCCGACTGTCAGCCACATCGGATGTTGGGAATAAATAATCACTTTGGATGCTTCACTTTCTAATTAGGTAAAATACAGTACTGAAGTAAATGTTAAGTAAATGATGCTGCAGTAGGCATAAGTGGGAAACAAACAACGCTCAACAACTAACTACACATCTGAATATTTATTAATATATAAACTACATAATCAAAATATATACAGGATACATTTAAATAATACATTTAGTTTGAAATGGCTAACAATAATTTAGAAACAATGAATTTTATTATTCTTCAGCAAAGAATATTTAATGTTTTTTAAATATAAATTTTTTTTTGTAAGTATTCGTGTAAAAAAAAGCTTCATAATGACAGGATTATTTTTCTTAAACGTTATAAAAAAAAGTCTGTCCCGGAAGAATAAGGGCTATACCCTCTACTATTTTTACTATTCAGGTCTGTGTTTGAAGACAGAATTGGCCAGTTGCAGCAAAGATATTTACGCGACATTTTTCATGAAGATGTGAAGAACGATTCGCTATAAATTCCTTAAAATGAGGGTGAGCATGTTGACAAAAAATTCACTATTTTTAAAAGAATTTTATTTTGAGTTCTTTGGCCATGCAATTAATCATAAACAGAGTGTCTGGTGTATTAAAAGTTATTAATTTATTTTGCCTGTTATAATTGTTACTGAATTTATTAACAAACCATTTCCTGGATCATGCTTAAGCTTTTTAGATTTAATTTATTCTGCTTCACAGTGCGATGGTGTCGGTTAACAAAGTTCAAGGCGCGATTATGCATATGCGACTGTTTCTATACATTCGTCTACGATAACTTCCGGTATATGTAGGTGATGGATACTGATTTCATATTAATATTTTTCAATGCCCTAGGATTTGCAAATGTTCCTACAATCATTAATTTAAGTTTGTTTTCTCTACTAGCATTCTCACAGGCCTAAACTGTCACTCTTACCTTATTTTGTTTGCACCCTGGTGTACTTTGTTCTTTTCTTGATACCATTGTTTCAAATGAAGTATCGTATTTAGAAACATAGTATTTTCTTCCTCGTGTTTTTTCAGCTTTTAAGGAATTCAGAAACAACATCTGAATCTGGTGAAAGTATTTGGCACAGATTTGTTTAAAAAAAATTTATTCAGCCATCCTCTACTTCACTTTTCAGATAAGTGTTTAACAGGATTGCACTTTTTGCAAAATTTGCCCCAAAAAGCGACCAGCAGCACGCTGTTGTCTAAACCATAACTAGGCTGCTTTAGAGTGCATACATTTTTGATGGCTTCTTTAGACTCAATCTAGTATTACTTTAATTGCACTTCATGTATTTTCCAGTTACGTACCGTAGTGCCTTCAACACCTAACAACATTCCAATCGTTCTGATCGATTCATCCTTTTCAAGTTGTTTGAGCGCTGCAAGTTTTTTACCCTTAGAAATTACAACATGTTTAAACTTAGCGCTTTGTCCTGTCTTGACTGCACTTTTAGTTCACATTTTAGTTCAAGTTTTTGCACAAGTGCAAGGGAGAAATACGATAATCCTGGCACAGTTCTGTAAATGTATCTAACTGTCCGAGAGTGAAAATGATGTGTGACAGAGCATCCGCCGATCCTAGTTCCACCAGCCAAGTTGGCTTAAACACGTGTTACAGTTGCTGGAGAACTTAGATGGTGGAAGCTGTGTTAATGGTTTCTATGCTGTAATACATTTTACTACTGATATTTTTTTTAACAGCTCAAATAAAAACATTAAACTTAAGTAAACGTACAGTACATATTTTTAAAGCCTACACTTCTTCTACATTACTAAGGACTTAGCGCTTTTCTAAATGAGTGATAGGCCTGTTACAAACAGAAATTTAAATAAACAAAAGTAGGTTCTATATTTTTAATTGTTACATAACTTATTATTTCAATTATATTCTTTAAGTCACAAATTAAAATAACAATAAATGTTTTAAAAAATGCATCACAAAATCAATGAAAAAATAAGCACATAATATAGCAATAAAAAAAAATGTTATTTTCCGAAGACGATTCCTATTTAAGTCTAGTTAAAATACCCAATAATATGCTTTTGCAGCACAACACACACACACACACTCCTTCACTTCATACAATAAAATCATGCAATTGTAACGGACCCTCGCTGCCCGTCCGGCTCCTCCAGCGATGGCATTTTCCCTGGTCGGGTTGTGCTTCGGCTCTCTCGAGAGCCTACTTGCGTTGTCAGGATGGTTGGTGGTGAGAAGGTTCTTTAAAGAAGCGGTAAACGGGTAGTTGATTTAACATTGTTTATTAAATCAACTCTCTGCTGGTCCCGTACTAAACTAAACTAACACCAATCACACAAGGCAAAGGCAACCATAATTCCCCCCATTTATGAGTCTACTCATGAACGCAATTGCTCCCAGACTGACTACTGCTTCTCTTGATGCTTTCAACTAACCCCCCCCTCCCCTTACTCTAAACCTCGATCTCAGCAATATAATAAGCCTGCATCTCTACCTAATCTATTCAATTACTTTATATTACATTATTATTAAATATTACAAGATGGAGGGTACCCGTCACACAATTAAATAAAGTTTGCGTAAAATGACCGGTTTCTGTGCCTATTTAAAAATAATATTCCTATCTAAATTATTGTAATTTATGTTTATTGAAAATATTTCATTAATATATAAAAAAAAATTAATAAATAAAACAAATATACTAAAACACATAGTAGTAATACTATAGTTCCACTGAGCATTTTAATGTATAATCACATAGTTTATGTATAAGCAATTATAAAACTAACAGAGAACAATTTAAAAAAATCATCTTATATTTTCAAAGTCGGAGTTATCCTTTGCTTTGATGACCATTCGGTACGGATAAACTTAACATTTTTCATTTATTTCCTTTAGTAAATGCATTGTTACATCATAAATAAGAAAAGGAAAAAACATTACAGTAATTTAAATGAATGAATTAATAGCTAACGTACTTTCAGGAAATAATTCACACCTAGAGAAGGACTAATATCATTGAGCCCTAGAAGAAGCCCCACAAGTCAATTAAAAAAATACATAAAAATAGCACATACAAATATTTAATTAAACATTATTTGAAACGAAAATAGCAAAACTGTGGCTAGGTAAAAATGAGAAACTATAACAAACACTTACTCCAATACACGGATATGGCAATTTTACTTTTGGAGGAAAAATGTTAAAACATTTAGGAACCAGAAAATCTAAACACTTTTGGACAAACTACATGATTTCGGTAACATACTAATCTGCTGACATTGTGTGGATATGCCAAAGCAAAATAAATCTATCTAGTTCAAGTTATAATTTGTTTTTAAACGTTCATAAGTATTTTTTAATACTTTGATGTAAGGCTTCCGTGTAAGTCTGTCAACAATAGAAAGAAATATTTGGTTTGATCACGTCGGATAAACACAGTTACACGAACAGCAAAGTTGCTGTCTAACTTGTGATATCACAAAGGCTGATCAAATGCAAATGGCAAAGAAGGATACAAATTGACAGAAAAGGCTTAATTGCATTCAATGTTAATCGGTTTCCCACAAACTACAAAAACCATAAAAACTAGTTGTATATTGGGACATGTTTTTTTTTTATTCATTTTTAGGAAGAACAATTAAAAACACAATTATATGTGTTGAAAAGTTATGCCGTCTACTAATTTTAAAATGTAATACCGTTATACATAAATCTGTCATTTGGCACAAAAATAAAAGCAAATTTTGTTATAGTGGTGCGTAAAATGTTTTAATTAATAAATGCAGAACTTTAAAATTTAAATTTTGTAGAACTTTTGAATTATAAAGGAATAAACACAAATCATATTTTTGTGATGTAGGTTTAATCCTTTCTATAGGATTGTAAACGAAGCAACTTGAAATGCAACTATTTGTCTTTAATTAAAATGTAACTGGTTTTAACTTAATAATATTATTACCTTTTTTTACTAAATTTAAGCACCAGTTATAACAACGAGTTAAACTTGGGGTGATATTAAGGCATATAAAAACACGAATATCCAGAAAAAATTTTAAAATATGATGCAAACATTTTAAACAGAAACAATGTTTGAACATTTCAATGGACTTAGAAGGAAGCAATTGTTTAAAAAACTAATATTTAATTTTGATTAAGCCAAAAGTCACTTCATTTAATGGTGCAATACCCTTTAAACACTTTCTTTCCATGCTAACCAATACAATTCAAATACAAAATAAGCTTGCAACTATTCTTAATATTTCTTTTTAAAATGTATGGTATAACACCAGAATCTGATTCACGTGAATGGATGCACCCCTCTTGTAATTTCTTTCTTGAAAAGCAAAGTAACACAATTTCTTGGTTTGCGTACACAGTAAATATAATTATTAATTAATAGAAATAATCAAAATAAACTAATTGCTATTTAATATTTGATATTAAGAGAGAATTAAATACAAAACATAAATGTATAGTATATTTGTGGCTCAAATATTAGAAATTAAATACATTTAAAAAAATACTATCCTTTTTTTTACTAAATATTTCTTCCCCATGAAAAAGATTAATAAAACTATCAGATTGCTGGTAACCCCATTGAGCCTGCAGCTAGCTTAGCTTAGCAGATGTAGCTTAGTCCTCATTTCTGGTGGTCAGACGTGTTCTTCTCGGTGCTAGTCCCAGCTCCGAAACAACTGACTCTGGAAAGGCAGTTGAACAAGAGTGTCCTTATTGGCTGGAATCCGCCCGAAGTCTCATCATCATTAGCGATCGACTGCTACCATGTTTATGTCGATGGAGTGTTGAAAGTGACAGTGAAGGCATCCGAAAGAACGAGAGCCCTTGTTGAAGGCGTAGATTCAACTAGGGTAAGAATATATACTGTACCATAATTTATTTCACTAAGTATGTTAATTTCTTAGTATAATTTAAGCAAAGATTTTTTAAGAAGGAGCAGGTGAGTTTTAGCTTTGAACATGACACCAAGCAAAAAAATTTGGAAAACGGTTGACCCTAAAGGCCATCCATGTAACTTCCCGCTAAGTTTAATTACAACAAACACTATTTTTGGAAATTTTGAACTGCCATAACTTTTGAATGAATCAACCGATTTTTATGCGATTTGCGGCAATCGATGCAGTTTTTTGAGTCCATTGAAAGAATCGACAACAAAAATTTTTCTGATGAAAATTTCGGAGAAATTGAGAAAAAACACTTTTTTGATTTTCTTTCGTTCACGATATCTCACGTACGAATTAACCGATTTTGACCGGACTGGTAGCGATTGACGTCGCTTTTCAAGGTTAAAAGCTGATTAGATTTTGGAATTGAACGGTAAAGCCGTTTAAAAGTTATTCCAAAAAAACATGATTTGAACAAATTTTATTTCTTAGTTTTTTCGAAATTTCTCAGAACCTACCGGTCCGAATTAGTTGAAATTTTCAGGAAATCTAAGTTTGATGGAACTCTTTAGAACGCTGTTTGGTAGGATCCAGTCGGTTAAGCCGTTCAAAAGTTATGAGCGGGTCACATACTTACATACACACACACACATACATACAGACAGGGTGACACCCTCTCGGGAGTGGTCAGGGAAGATTCCTAGGACCTCAAAACGTCGAGATCTGATGAATACTCGATTTTCGAAAAACGGGGTGAAACCAATAACTTCCCGATTTTAGAAAATTTTCAATTTTCTTAGCGGGAAGTTAAAAAAAGCTAATTTCTTTCAAAAAAGAGTAAGGTAAAATACAGTCAAACTTCCCACTAACAACATAACAATTTTTTTCTGAAATTGAAAGAAGAAAAGATTAGTAATAGGGGTTATCTCAATTCTATGGAACAAGAGTCAGTGGGCTAGAAAGAGAAAGTTTTGGGAGAGGATAATATGTACGTGTATGGTCGTGCATTTATAAAGTTTATGTGTAGCTCGGCTCGGCATCAGACTCTGGTGCTGTATCCCAAACAAACAATGTGGGTTGGGCTTCCAAGAGTTTTGTCCGCTTTCGAATGATTGTTGGGCTTTCAACAATTTGTACTCCATAGGCTGTCTACAGTTTTACCTTCAGTTTTTCTGTATCATTTGTAGTGTTCGCTTGTTTTCTAGAATACATAAGTTTCTCAAATAGTTCATGGTTGTAAAAACAGTAATAAATATTGGTCACAGGTACTTTTAAAAGTTTTTAAACAATTAAAATGTGATTAAAAATGAAGTGTGCAGTGTCTAACTTGCTTATTCATCTGACATAATATTTATTCCTGCAATGTACTAAAATTTAGTGAACTCCTAAAATAGTGCAGGATACTACTTAGTACACAGTATTGGTGCATTTAGGGCTCATTTGTATTTGTTTAGACACTAACGTACAAGTGTACTTAATTTAAATTATACAGGGTGAGTTTTAAATGTCCCCCCCCCCCTAATTTTTTCTGCATTTCTTAAGATATCGACTCCCAACCACCGTCGAACATGATTGATTAGTTTATACTTTCTTTTGATGAGCTTCACATTTTTGGCCGCCATCTTGGATCCGCCATATTGGAATGAACTTTTATTTTTTAAATGTAAAGGTATGGTTGTGACCCATCATTTTAAACTATTTTTTTCCGTAGAACACGATGCCGCAATCGGTTTTTAATTATCTGCTTTCGTTCTCGAGATATTAACAATTTTGTAAAAAATTGAAATTTTCTAAAATCCCTTGTTTTATGCATTTTTTAAAAAAATATCGACCCTTTATCATCAGATATCACAGTTTGGTAGTAGCTTATAGATTTTTATTAAGTTATAAATGTTTACTGCCATCTTCAGTTTCGCAGAGAAAAGTTGTTAATACACTGAAATCAAACAAATTTACTGAAGATGGCAGTACAAATTTATAACTTAATAAAAATCTATAAGCTACTGCCAAACTGTGACATCTGATGATAAAGGGTCGATATTTTGAAAAAATTTTAATAAAACAAGGGATTTTTGAAAATTTCAATTTTTTACAAAATTGTTAATATCTCGAGAACGAAAGCAGATAATTAAAAACCGATTGCGGCATCGTGTTCTACGGAAAAAAATAGTTTGAAATGATGGGTCACAACCTTACCTTTACATTTAAAAAATAAAAGTTCATTCCAATATGGCGGATCCAAGATGGCGGCCAAAAATGTGAACCTCATCAAAAGAAAGTATAAACTAATCAATGATGTTCGGCGGTGGTTGGGAGTCGATATCTTAAGAAATGCGGAAAAAATTAGGGGGGGGGGACATTTAAAACTCACCCTGTATAATTTACCATATCTGTTCTGTAGGAGATATACAGTAGAAATTGGATTAAGGCTGAAGCTTCCCAGTGGATTAATTAAATAGAAGTTCAACTATACTAATTTTTAGGGACAAAAATATTTTATAAATTTACTACTAAAAACTGTCTCTCTTGCCCTTTCCAGTTGCCCTACACTGTCCCTTTTTTTAATCTTGAAGTTATTTGTATGGGTACCAAAAAAGTAAAACACAGGTCCACCTTGTTAACTAGAAACATTACTTTAAAACACTGATGATAAATTTCAAAATAATAAAGACCGATTCAATGGAATAAAAATCAACAAGTTTTAAATTCCCAAATCATTTAATCTTTAGCTGTTTACATTTGTTAAACAGCACAATAAATATCACGGAACGTGGTAGCGTTCCGTGTGTCAAGCTATGGCACACTACCGCACTATATAATGTTTGAAATGGGCGAGCTCGATTTTCTTTTTCTAACATGATGTTAACTGTATGGAATTTAACATTTTTTACTCAGTAGATATAAATAATGTAAAATGTTTTATATGAGAGCTTTCCAGAAAGTAGTTTATGTTTTAGCAAGGTGGTCTAACACCACCATATAGCTATGACTCAGTATGCTTCAAGCTGTTTTAGGTAGAAGATTTTCACATTTCAGTATATTAAAAAAAAAAATAATTTTAAAATAGAAATCTCTTGAAGTGAGGTCTGTAATAAGGTTTCAGCAAGCAAAAATCTTGCAAGATGAGAAAAGTGATTCACTACCTGATGATACTGTAACAGTGAATAAAACTTGGATTAGGGTTTGGGATTGTGAACCATAATCCAATAAATTAAATGAAGTTGCACACATATACAAAAAACAAAACAAAAAAGAAGAAGAGTGTCTGCAATAAAAATGGTGGCAATAGATTTTTGGGACAAGAGTACTTCTATTAGATTGTATAGAGCGGGGTACCACGATCAATTCTGAGGTGTGAAAATGACCCACAACTATGGGGAATGTTGAGCTCCAAGATAACCTTTATTAATGACAACAACCAACCACACTCTGCCAGTCGTACTCAAGAACTTTTGAAAAAATTTGGCTTGTACCTTATGTGTTCAATCAGCTTTTTCCATACAGAACTGATCTGTCCCGAGTGATTACCCTGTAATGATGATCTCAAGGAATAACAGAAAGGCATAAAATAATAGCTGAAATCCCAGATGGTCACAGAATACAATAACATGTCAATTGTTATGACAAGTGCATCAACTTTATTGAAGATCTTGTGGGAAAATAGTTTCAATTTGTATACCTGTACAAATAAAATAATGATTCCAAAGTATAAATTACATTCTGGATAGCTCTTATGTTTCTTATTTTACCTGTACAAATAAAATAATGTTTCCAAAGTATAAATTACATTCTGGATAGCTCTTATGTTTCTTATTTTACCTGTACAAATAAAATAATGTTTCCAAAGTGCAAGTTACATTCTGGATAGCTCTTATGTTTCTTATTTTACCTGTACAAATAAAATAATGTTTCCAAAGTATAAATTACATTCTGGATAGCTCTTATGTTTCTTATTTTACCTGTACAAATAAAATAATGTTTCCAAAGTGCAAGTTACATTCTGGATAGCTCTTATGTTTCTTATTTTACCTGTACAAATTAAATAATGTTTCCAAAGTATAAATTACATTCTGGATAGCTCTTATGTTTCTTATTTTACCTGTACAAATAAAATAATGTTTCCAAAGTGCAAGTTCCATTCTGGATAGCTCTTATGTTTCTTATTTTACCTGTACAAATAAAATAATGTTTCAAAAGTATAAATTACATTCTGGATAGCTCTTATGTTTCTTATTTTACCTGTACAAATAAAATAATGTTTCCAAAGTGCAAGTTACATTCTGGATAGCTCTTACGTTTCTTATTTTACCTGTACAAATAAAATAATGTTTCCAAAGTATAAATTACATTCTGGATAGCTCTTATGTTTCTTATTTTACCTGAACAAATAAAATAATGTTTCCAAAGTGAAAGTTACATTCTGGATAGCTCTTATGTTTCTTATTTTACCTGTACAAATAAAATAATGTTTCCAAAGTATAAGTTACATTCTAGATAGCTCTTATATTTCTTAAGAAATAAAATAATGTTTCCAAAGTATAAGTTACATTCTGGATAGCTCTTATATTTCTTATTTTACCTGTACAAATAAAATACAGTAATGTTTCCAAAGTATAAGTTACATTCTGGATGGCTCTTACATTTCTTATTTTACCTGTCCAATTAAAATAATGTTTCCAAAGTATAAGTTACTTTCTGGATAGCTCTTATATTTCTTATTTTACCTGTACAAATAAAATTATGTTTCCAAAATGTAAGTTACATTCTGGATAGCTCTTATATTTTTTATTTTACCTGTACAAATAAAGTAATGTTTCCAAAGTATAAGTTAATAATATTTGTTACTAAAAAGATGTTCTGTTGGGTTAACTATATGCATTAATTTGAAAGGAAATATAAGTTTTTTTTTTAAATAATAGTCAACCTCAAATTTATTAATTTACTCCAATAATTGGTAAGTTACTGTATATTGTAATATACTAGCATTAATATGTTTCCTAAATATAAATTTCTTCTTATGACCTTTAAATGTGCTTCATATTATAACTCTTGACCTGATCTAATGGAAATGGACCATAATTCTTCCTTTTGTTTACCTCTAGCATTCGCTTGGTCTAGTCGTCCTCTTGCTTTATGTACTATTAGAGTTTCTGGGTAGAATACCCACAGAGGCCAAAAAATGACTATGAGGGAATTTGCCTTGTACTAAAATTGTTTGCATAAATTTTAAGATAAAACTGTGAATTTACAAACTATAACTAACAGTTCATTAAGTGCACCTTTTTCTTCTTTATGTTCTGTTACTTTTTATGTGGTATAACTATACAATAACAATTGGAACAAATGTAATACATAATTAAATCTATTATATCTCTGTACTGTGTATGAAACCATTAGTAAGATTAGTTGAAACATTTTCATCAAAACTTGGATAAAATTAGATTTGCAATCAAATTAGGATAAAAGAAGTAACTTAAAAATATATATTTGACTAAAGTCAAACAGTTATTGATTATAAAAATTTGTATAATTTTGTTTGCTTAACAGCCTCATAGAATAAGCGTACGTTCAGTAACCGCTAACAGAAGAACATCACGCGATGCAGCTTGTACAATGGTAATTGGTAAAGACGTGCCTTTGGGTCCTACAGGTGTGAAAGCCAGTCGTGTTACCGCCACATCAGCTGTGATCTCATGGCTGCCCAGCAACAGTAACTATCAACATACCGTATGTGTTAACAATGTTGAGCTACGAACTGTAAAGCCTAGTGTTTACAGACATACTATCACAGGTAAGCAAATAAATCAATAAAAAATATCTCCAAAATATTTAGATCTAAATATAAAGTACTAAAGACAAATAAATTTCTGCATGCTTCCTCTGTCAAAATATTTGCCAGTATTGCATATCAATATATTTTGGTTATTCGTTATTTTTTCTTTAATACTAAGATGAAATACTTATCTGATATATATAAACACATAATTATCTTGCTTAGTTAAATTTTTAAGCATAAATAATCTCACCTTCATTGTAATCATGTTTAGATATTATCAAATTCTTCTGAGAATTTAGAAAATCTGAAATATAATATAGTCTTTAGAGTCATTGTATTCACAAATTCAAGCTGAATGAAGGACTTTTGCTTATTTCGGCAGAACTAAAACCAATTGAAAGAAATTTCTTTACCTTTTGTCTTTGTTAAGAACTTGGTTATTGAGAAGTGGGTAGAATTTAGACGAGAATATTAACAAAAGTTTTTCTAAAAGATAAATACATGGGAATTTGAGTAATTGATTGTTTTTAAATGCCCCTCCGCAATAGTCAGTATGCTTTAGCTTGAATATAGAAATTACCGCCTTCTTTCAAAGCTGAAAACTCTGTTAATCTGTGTTTTGGTGGCACCATACTCAAAAGTGAGTAATACTCCATTAGACAATCTTCTCTGTAGCTTTGTGTTTAATGTCTTACATACATGTTTTCTGTGTAGCATGTGATATATTGATCATCCAAGTGACCCAGGAATTAAGTTGCATTAGTTTCATCGATTAATTCATAACCAATCCTTGAAGATAAGTTAATTTTATTGTTGTAGTTAACCCTACAGTAGTGTCATCGGTCTGAGAGTCCAATTCACTTTTTGTTAGCGTGTCACTCATTGTTCACTAGAGAGGGAGGGCTGAGTAATTCAGTACCTTCCTATTTCTTGTCAGTCTGCCTGATGCTGTCTGCTCGTGATTTTCAGATTATGTTATCTATGATAAATTAAACAAATCGGACTCCTACACCGAAGACACCACACACAAATTTTAAGGAATTTTGAAAAGTGTCCATGCGAAACAATTGTATACATTTTTGATTTTTTTATTTGGGTTACAGATTTGACTCTTGTCTTCATAACTACTTTTTTTTGCCAAGTTTACTCTTTTTCCACATAAAAAAATTAAATAGTAGCATTAGTTTTGAAATTTGTAAAGTAAAAGTGTTTGAATTTTAAATCATAACTGTCAATGTATCTCCGTCATATAGCCTATCTGAAAATGTAGGAGAAGAATCATATTTACGATATATGTAATTTTATTAAAGTTTGATGATATTTACAGAATTATTTTTAAAAAACATGTAAATCGGTCTCACAGACCTATAACACCAATGGTGTTGTAAAAAGCATGACACTACTCTAGGGTTAATAGCAATTTTACTAAAACCAAGCCAATTCAAAATAGAGCTTAGGTCTGTGTAGTCCTAATTTCTAGATTGCAAAAATCTTCAATTATGTGTTTGTATGGCAATGGAAGTGGTAGTTCATTTGATTGATAACATAACTTTATGGAGTTTATAAAAAAATACAGTATCAAATTACACCTTGATCAAATTACGGATTATGGGTGTCTACCAGTCTCCAAAGGTGTAGTCTAAGATCACCTGCCTGAAATTAAATTTCCTACAACCACAGTTTGAACTGAATCACCCTTTTACAATGTGTTATTTAAAGATTTGGTTCAATTCATCTAGTACAGGAGAGGGGAGAAACGAATCTTTTGATGGATCCAGATTATTTGTTCAGTTTCACCAACTGTTCTAGTTCATAGTTAATGGCTGTGAATAAAACAAATAATTTCTTATTATCTAGCCAGTATGATTCAAAGATTTTTACTTTTATATCTAGCCTATACGTTTTCGTAAGACGTCAATATATATTTCTATCTGAGGTCTCCTAAATTTCCCGAAAAAGTAAAAAAAAAATACATTTTTATAATCTGGTAGTCATCCTGTAAATACAATTTATAATATATTAATTAATAATTTCATTATACTGCAGTAGATAGTTGTTGAATTGTATACTGTAATGAACAAATTGAGAAGGTGGTAGTTAGTATAAAAGAAGTTTAAAGTAAGTTTTTATTTCAGTAATAGAATTATTTTTTAATTGGTTTAAATGCATTTCCAACAAAATAACACAAAATCTAACTACAGCTTCACCAAATTGTAATTGTTAGTTTGTTTCTGTCTTATATTAAATGTAGATATCCTATCAATAATATATTATTGGCTTTTTTTTTAAAGGCGAAAAACCTGGGTGGTTATCATCGCCTTTTCCTATTATTATAGTCACTCTCAAAGGGGCTGCAAAATTCAACCTTGCTAATACTCAAAGAATTCCTAGATCCAGCACCTTGTGAATTTTAATAATATACACCAGTCAATAGAGATTACCGTTTACATTCCTCTTACTATAGTCACTCTCAGAGAGACTGCAAAATTCAACCTTGCTCCTACTCAAAGAATTCCTAGATTCAGCACCTTGTGAATTTTAATAACATAGACCAGTCAATAGAGATTACCGATTACATTCCTATTATGATAGTCACTCTCAGAGGGGCTGCAAAGTTCAACCTTGCTCCTACTCAAAGAATTCCTCGATCCAGCACCTTGTGACTTTTAATAATATAGACCAGTCAATAGAGATTACCGATTGTGTTTTGTCCTTTTACTATAAGTTAGCAAGCAAACTAGCCTGCGACAAGAAGTTCTCCCATCAACTCTCTTAGAATGTAATCTTACATAATTCGAAAGCTTTAACTTTTAAAATGTCAAAATTTTGAAAAAAATTCATTTTTATGTGTTTTTTATTATTTTTCTCAGTCAAAAATGCTTACAAGACTTACAAAGTCTCATTCTAAAGGTTTTTTAATTTACTACAACTTTTCCAATTAAAGTATAGCGTTTCATCAAATGGTATACAAAATATAAGCGAAGAACCAAAAAAACATCAAATTTTTCACCGTTTTTGATGTTTTAAAAATTCCACAATAAAAAACCATTGTTTCCCAAGTTGGTATTTTCATCTACAAACTATTCCTCAAGTCAAAACGCAATCAGTTTGCTGTTAAATTTTTTAACAAAAACTGCCTGTTTTTTTGCTCTAATGACTGTTCTATAAGCAAACAACTTTGCAAGTAAAATAACAGATAAATGTGTAGAAAAATATTGTAGTTTGCCAACATAAGTAATAGTTCAAGAAAACATTACCAGTAGAGGTATATCATTTTGCAAAAATATGAGTTATGGAATCCCATCTCTTGGCTAAGTTTCATTGCTGTGTGTTGCGATAGTTTTAACCTTCGAGCGCTCCCGCCTTTGTACTCATACAAGCGCTCGTGTGACGGCATTTTCCCCGTGCCATTATAAACTCTTTTGTTATAAGTTTATAAGTGCCATTTCTTCTTAAATCATTGCTACTATTATATGTATTAATAAAACCTCATACATTGTACACAAACTTTAATGAAAAAATAGTAAAAATGTAGGTACTTGATCACTTTTATTATATAAAGTATAACAAAATATACAAGAGCAATATTTACAGGAAGGATAAAAAGTATAGATATATTGTAACTATCTAAAGTAGTCAAAATAAACTGACATTATCGTAGTCAACTTCACTGATATGCTGGGGCTCGTAATCCACATCATCGGTGTTGCCAAACTCGTCTCCCTCAATTTCAAGGTCCTCTTCTTCCAGTTCCCGGAGGATTTCATGAATGTCATCCGGTCTGTCGTACCTCCCCTTATCACAATAAAATTATGTAGTGTAGATAGTAAATATACACTTCAGTGAAAATGGACAGATAAATTGTAAGTAATTGGTAGTAAATAATCCTAAATAAGCGTAATAAACAAGTATCGGTGTTATTCATATTCTTGATTTGTGATAAAGAGTTTAGAATAAAACATGAGTAAATGATACAAAAGTAAAATAATATTATACAATAAATAAAACAGCAAACTAACTTACATAGTTCTGGAGCAATGCAGTCACAAATGAACAGTTGATCGTGTCGCGGGGATTTCCCTGCCGTTCATGTAATAGCAACGTTGTCAACTTTGCAACTGAACAGTGACTGGGAGACCAAACATCTGGCGATGGCTCCGAACTCATTTTGGTTAGTTGAGGGATAACTAGAGAATACATGTGGGTCCCTGCACATAGCGAAGCAGCTCGGGTCCTAGCATAGCACGCGAACGCTCGAAGGTTAATGTTGTGCGGTATTCAAACTAAGTATTTACATAAGTGTGTTTTCACTGAAGTTGCAACAGTTTTTCTGAACCATTCCAATTGTACATTATTGTTTGTAGCCTACAACATTTTACAACTGTATAAGTAAAAATATAATTCAACTTTCTTATTTATTCGCGTATTTTTTAGGATTAGCACCAAATACTGTATACAGAGTCACAGTAAGAGCTAAAAATATCAGAGCACCACATTTTGATGAAAAAACGAGTATTCCTGTGGAACGATATTCTTGCCACATTGACTTCAGAACACTGCCTAAAGGTAAGTTTAATCGATAGAAATACTACTTGATTTATTTTTTCTAAACGTCTAAATAAAAAAACTAGAAACTAGACGTTCGAATATGTGCATCTTAAAGCCGTGATACATATACTTCAGGGGAATAAGAAAAGCTCTTTACTTATAATTTAGCTTTAATTTCCAACTAATATTAAATTAAATGGGCGTTGTATAATTGCCGCATGGTTTAATAATTGTGTCTAGTTTGGAGCATGTTGTGTGTTATGTTTGTGGCTTTTAATATTATGACCTTATTGACTCTGTGTTCAAATTTCAAGACGTTCTAAGATTTACATATGTAATTCAAAAAAACATCGCTTATTTTAGGTACAAATTTAAAATGTGTTATTTATTTTTACATCTATGAAAAATAAATATTTTAAAAATAATATCATAATAGCTTTGTACTAATAATTGTATAATTTTAAATTTGTGTCATTTTGTGGCAGCTACTTACAAGGTTGCATGACCCCACAAAGTGCTAAACATATGAAAATATAAATATGTAATATTATATAGGATAATATATTAATAATAATATTAAATATTACCTTTTATTGGTCCGTCTAGTCACTTTTTTTTTTGTCGTTTGAATGTTACTACGCGTTTTGGGACCGCAATCCCATTGTCAAGTACACTTACACATTAAAACACATAAGTTTAAAAAACACACAAAAATATATAAATATGTTACCATTAATTGAATACCTCCGCCGTACAACGTTGTAACTGACAAAAGTGAAATTTTACAGGAATCAAAAAAAACTTGTTATATAGCATAATTATTTTAGTAGGTGGTTTATTTTTATACAATACTGTTCATTTTAACTGTATACTAATTACTTTAAAATATTACCTCTTTACTGTGTCGTATAACTGAGTTATTGGTGATTTTAAGTGCAAATTCGAGAGAACAACGTTGTAACTGATGTAAGATACAACGTTGTTCTTCTTACAAGTCAGTTTAATTGTATAATACAGGTTTGGAGAAAAGTGACAATACAGATATAAAAATAGTTAATTGTTACAAAATTTGTTATACAATATCTATATTTTCCATGGTATGATGTTTTACTGTCTTGGGTACATTATAATAAAGAGTAGTCAAATTAATCAAAAAAGTAAATTTATTGATTTTGGTTTAAAAATTCAAAATGCTATTACATTGTACTTGGCTTATATTAACCGTAAACATTTGAATCTCGAATTGTAATTCTATAAAAATATTTAGTTGGAATATTACAAAACTAGATTGAATAAATAGGTTGTAAAACATAAGAGTTCCTATACTACGTTGATTGTCAATGCTCAATAGGCGTAGATACAACGTTGTTCTATTTACCATTTCAGGTGGCAATTTCCCTGGGACTGGCTTCTTCCTCTTAGAAATGTAAGGATTCCCAGCATCCCTGACATCTTACGATGTTTGTCCTTCCATTCTGTAGCCCTAACTTTCCGTTTTCTTCCGTTATTAAGGCATTTTCTGGTCACCCGGTGACAAAACTACGTCTTTGGCTGTCGACATCGCGCTAGATACAACGTTGTACTGCACTCAGAGGCCAGTTTCCCGCTATTTCAAACAGCTGTGCAGGGCTACCAACATGAAATTTCATCAAATGAAATTTACCACGCGATGCAGATTGATAACTACAACATTGTTCTGTTAAAAACTCATTTTTGAAAAAGTTGTCAGTTACAACGTTGTACGGCGGAGCCATTCAATTAAGTAAATAATATTGTAGCATAATTATTTAACACTAAATTATGTTCAATACATTATTTAAAGGCTGAAACAAAAATATTTTAAAATTATTACAATCTTGCATGTATTTTTTTATCAAAAAACATTGGAACAGTATTAAGATGAATAATTTTTTTTTAATTTGTAATAATTTTCCCACTTACACACTTCCTCAACAAGGGTTAGTTTAATTAAATTACAAGTGAAAAAACATGGACCAAGACCGGGATTTGTAGCGAGGACCTTTACCATTCAGTGGTAACGCTCTACCAATTAAGCCACCCTGATCACACTAGATATTGGTCAATGTTATCTCACTTGTTGGTTCAATAAATACAGTAAAGCCGTGAGATAACATCGACCAATATCT
>JAGFPH010000263.1:481180-508015 GCA_018207615.1 Philaenus spumarius | reverse complement strand
AAGAACAATTTTAAATCGTGTGTGCGTGTAAATGTTTTGTATTATGTGTTTTCATGTTTATTTATTAAGTGTTCAAAATTGACGAAGGGAAACCGAATGAACTTGAAAATGGTTGAACAACCGAAAAGGCCGTCGTTCTAAACGACGAAAAACTGGAATATTGAAGACGGTAAGTCTAATATTTGATTTATCAATTTACAATATTCGGAATGGCGAAAACAAATAATAATGAAATATTATTAGTTTGTTTAGATATTTAATGTGCACATTAAAGAACACTGTCTTGGATTCCCCTTCAAAATATTTTTAACTTTGTTTGCCCTATGCACAGTAAACATTGACAAAAACAAACACTATGTTAATTGTATTGATTTTCATTTACAAATGTTGAAAGTTTTGAAATGAACACCTTATATTACGTATATCCACTGTGTTATCAAATTTTAATTTTAATTGAACTCTACAAAGTCAATACAGTATAATGGTTTATCAAACATTTGTAAATATTGACTCCGAAAACTTTATAAATTAAAAGAAATTTTAATCAAAATTAGTTTATTACTTGGAATATTATTTTAATTTTTTCGTACGAAAATATTCACACAAATACCATTAAGACACAGAAAAGTAATATTAAAACAAAAGTAATAAGTGAACTTTTTTATTTTTATTTAGCGCCGGATTAAGATTTTGTAAATCAATTTTTTTTCAATATTTTTGTAGTACGAAATAAAAACATTCGATTAATTTTGTTTGATAAAATAGTAGTTTGTAAGGCGGAGAAATCAGTCAGATTTCTTGGTTTGTTCTTCACCACATTTGTACAGCGATAGATATTCTAGAACCATATCCCTCGACTCTTATTAACATCTTTACAACTGTAAGCAAATCTTTCTTTATATTTACTTTTGGTGTTTTAGTTAGACGTTTATAACTACCTCGCACGACCCTTTGATTGTAATTTCAAGGCTCTAACTCAAGAAATTTGATGTCACCTTTTCCACCAAAACCGTCCTTCTAAGTTATCGAAAAAGTAGTGTGTGGGCTGTTCAGGTGCTCAGTAATGTTGTAGTGACAACAGTTAAAATATTTGTAGCTTTTATTCTTGTAGACAGAAAACAAATAATGACATACACTGGTTTTATTGGAATGAAGTTCCTTAACGCGGGTTGGTAGGAGTTAACAAATAGAAAATGTAATGCGTACCGTAGTGAAAAAAAAGTGATATTAATTGGTTGCTATGGCAATGACAAATATAAAATATGAGTAACAAAAAAGCACTACCAAATTGGTTACTATGGCAATGAATGTAAATACATTCAATAAAGATAAAATTTAATTTAACAAAAGTATTTAATTTATTTTACCTGCCTTAACGGCAACATACATACAATAATTTTAGGTTAGGCCTGGAAAGTAATTTTAAGTCTAGGCCTAACCTAAAATTATTGTATGTATGTTGTTGCCGTTAAGACAGATAAAATATTTGTTTTTAATTTTATTTTATTTTTACATACAGCCATTAAACATTTAATAATGCAATAGGCATTGTCAAAATTCTACTCAATTAAATAATATTAAAAACATTATAATTTGTACAAACAAGCTTCACATTATACAAATGATATAAAACACAAGTTTCTGGTGACAATCGGAATACAATTACATTTTACATAATAACAAACATACACTAAGAATTTCACTATTGAGTACGACCATTCTGCCATCATGAAAACCCCCAGCCTCCAATTTGGTTATTTATGGGATGTTTATACCACTGAATTAAACATACACACAATAATTTTAGGTTAAGCCTACACTGAAGAACCAATATTTTATGTTTATTGAATGTATTTACAATGAATGGACATTTAACTGTGTTTACCAGCTTAGCTTTGATGTTATAATTAATTCTACACCTTTATTATAATAACATTAAACATATGGAAACAGTAAATATTTGTATAAAAACAATCTAATAATAAACGGCAATTGAAAGACTAAAATTATGTGTGTATGTTGCCGTTAAGGCTGGTAAAAGAATTGAAGAAAAAGCGTGATGAACTTCGTTCCTGATGGGGGTCCCACGACCGCACACATTTACTTTTTTTCAGTCAGTTTTGAGTAAAATTTAATTATAATAACTTATTTTATAAAAAAAGTCTTAAGATTTGTGTGCTTTCACTGTCTTCTAACCCCAACATCTCTACTCATTAATTAAAGACTTTAAGATAAGTTAGAGAAATAATTAAATTTTTAACGGAATACTATAGTACCATAGTGCTTATTTGTTAATATGAAAGATGTAATATTCTCCCCTTATCATTGTGCCACTAATCCATTCACCTCGTATTGCTGAGTTTGTATTTTATTAAAGGGTTTGAAAAGACAAGAAATCAAACACAATCTGGGTACGGCTTAATATTTCGTATATAAGGAAAATTTGAAGGTAGATGAGATTGAGCAACCTACTCTATGTAAAAATACTTACATAACAAGACACAAACTCTTTGGCACAAAAGCATTGGGGAAGTATCTATTACAATTGCAGGGGCATTTTGTCTAACCAGATAGTTCTTCTATTAGTAGGGTTACTATAAGTTTGCCCAGACCAAATCCGGACACTATATATACTGTATATATAAGGGGCAATATATATATATATATATTGTGAGGAGAATCAATTAATCTTAATGAACCGCTTTGAAAATAAAAGCATTTTTAATGGTTAGCATTTTAAATTGAGTGAAAAATTAAAAATGTTAATATTTAAAATGTTACAATGATATCATGTTTTCACAAAATTACAAAATAACTAATTATTCAAATTACTTGAAATTATTAATTCAATAAACCAGCAAAATAGATAGATGGAGGTCGATTATTCATTTGTTACTGGGTCTAGCTCCTTCGTCGGTTCTTTGATATTTTTCGGAAGACATTATTTCTGACCCTTTCCTCGTGGCGATAACATTTTTTTATAAAGTTCGATGCTGTGTTTAGGATTTAAGTTAGCGGCGTTTGTGTTCCGGTCAGTTTTGAGATGAGCATCCACATCCCCGCCACCATTGTTTGAAGTGTTTCACAGGAAATTCAACGTGGCATGTCTCACATTTCACACGACAACCACTCCCCTCACAAAGTTTCAAGAACTTGTACTTTTGTAGTTTCTCATTAAAACACACGGGCGTTTTGGCATTTTACAAGGAACTTAGTCCTGAACCCACTTGCGAAAAAAACGAGTCCTGATTTAAATAGTGGTAAGTACAAAAACGGTCAACTGTTTGAAAAAACGAACTAACTGTTGTTTCTTACACAGGCAAATTGTTTTCTTCCCTTCCTCTGAGCCCTTCAATACGCCTTAATGAGCTCCTCCACGAGCTACGGACTTTAACCTGTTGTTTGGTAATTTCGTTTAATATTTTTTCACGCCATCGCTTCATGAAACCGGGACATCTGGGCAACCCCGGACACAAGTCCGGACAAGGGCTTGGAATCCGGACAATCCAGGAGAAATCCGGACGCCTGGTAACGCTATCTATTGGCCACACCAGCGCTGCATGCTTTCACTCTCGATTTGCAATAAAACTAGAATTGATTGCTTAGCCATTTTTGTTCTTCACAGAGAGAATGCACAGTCCAACGTTTGGATTTTTAAAGTAAGAATGTAATACTTTCAACGTTGAGTTTTTGCGTGTAAATGTTAGCAAGTGATAACTGTGTTGTTTTAAATATGCATTGATGTCAACATTTCCTGGTAAAGCAAACAATTACTTATTACTTGCCTTATTTTTAGAACCTGATAGCTGAGTTTTCCAATATGTGCTAAACTTTGTTACAATCTGTAACAAATTTATTGTAGTTATCTTGTTATTAATTTATACAGTAGAGAGTCGAAAATCCAAACTAATTGGGACCAAGGGGGGTTCGGATTATCAATTTGTTCGGATTTTTGAAAACAACCAAGAAAAAGCCATTTAGTCGATATATGCCCTTTAATCGATTAAAGTGGTTTAACAGTACAAGCGGTAATGTAATTACAATACAGTATGTAAGACTACTTACATAATATTATGATTTAGATGAACCTGCACGAACACAATAGGGCCAACATGATTACACATGTAACTCTCAATTACAGTACAGTACATAATTAAAATTCTTGTACATTGTAGTTAACACAAAACGAAAAATAAAAAAATACTGTATAGTACACTACTGTATGTACGACACACTATTATAATGATTACACAACGAGAAATGAATGAACTTTCTGTATGTTTACTGCTAGCGCTAAAGCAGCTTATTAGCGTGACAGTGAAAATACTGACAGGCGTGTGAGAGCAGGTATTAAGAAGTGTTTACAAAGAGATAATAATGTCAAACTGCGATGAAGATTTTTGTTAAATTTTTAACGACGCAATAATTGGAATTTACGAAAACGTAATTTTTGCAAGGGTTGCCTCAGAACGTGTTCGGATTTTTGACGTTTCGGATTATTGACGTTCGGATTATCGACTCTCTACTGTACATGTCAAAAGCCTACCAGGCATAATAATGTCAAACTAAATAGCCTAGTTTCCATTTTTCAATAGCCAGATTATACAATACAGTTTCAAATAGCCTATAACTGAACTATATTAGATAGCCAACTATATTAAATACAAATTATAACCTTTATGCTATTTACAGTATTTAGACTTTGTTACATTGCTGTAACAAATGTATTGTGATTAACTCAGTATTTATTTTTTTTATTTTATTTATTTATTATTGCAACATAACATTCACATAAAGTACAAATAAAATTTGTCAATGAACAGGTTGCTTGTCAATTATCCTTAAACTAAACAAAACTACAGCTTGAAACCAAGTAAAGTAACAAATGTTACAAAATATCACTCTACTCCAATGAATGGTCATTTAAAAATTCATTTACGTTGAAATATTTTTTTTCAATTAACATTTTTTTTACAGTATCCTTAAATTTTTTATATGTAAGCCTCTTTACCCGATTTGGAAATTTATTATAAAGTTTTAAGCCCATATAAAAAGGAGTGTTTTCATACAACTTCAGCCTATGAATGGGATACTGGAGCTGTTCTCTAAACCTTGTATTATAACAATGAACAGTTTGGCCATCATAAAAAGTATTTATCTGTGTATGCACAAAAATAAGACATTTAAAAATATACATGGATGGTAGTGTCCAAATTTTTAATTTTTTAAATACTGATTTACATGACTTATTTATACTTGAAAACATCATAGTTCGAATATATTTTTTTTTTAATCCTAAAAATAGTCAATGCCTTTGATGAATTTCCCCATAATTCAATGCCATACTGCATCAAAGAGGAAAAACAAGCATGGTAGACAATTAACCTAATTTTTAAGTCTACAGAATCTCTTAAAATGAACATTTGAAAACAAATCGAACTTAATTTCTAGCTCAATTTTTCAATGTGTAGCCTCCATGTTAAATTGTGGTCAATATTTATACCTAAAAACTCTACATTATTGCTAACACCCACAAGACTTCCATCAAACAATATGTCTTTATCAAATGGTTTTCTATTTTTTTGTGTTTGAAATTGTATTATTTCAGTTTTTGAGCAATTTAATTTAAGTCCGTTTACATCAAACCAATTTCGTAGTTCTAATAACAAGTTTCTGATTGATAGTTTTAGATCGAGATTGTTGTTACATTTCAGAATTATGGAGGTGTCATCTGCGTACAGTATAACCTTTGCGTGATTAATATTTAGTGGCAAATCATTTATATAAATAATGAACAGCAAGGACCCAACATTGACCCTTGGGGTACTGCATTTTTAATCTCACTCCAGTCTGATACGAATTTCTTATCGCTTTTGTTTAATATAATTCTTTGTTGCCTATCTGTCAAGTACGATTTAAACCCGTCTAGAGCAACTCCAGTAACTCCATAAAAATGGAGCTTTTCAAGCAAGATCTGGTGATTAACACAATCAAAGGCCTTCGATAAGTCACAGAAGACACCAGCAGTAATCCGTGACCCATCCAAAACCTCCGTCACGTGCTTGATCAGCTCCGCAGTATACATTTATATATGTTAAAAGCCTACTTAAACCAAAATAGGTTAATTTCAATGTACAAAGGCTGATTATATAATACAGATTCAATAGAAATAAAGAACTGTATTAAACAAAAATTATAACCTTTAGGTATTTCTCAAAAAAGACAATATCTGTGAAAAGTTCATTAATGTCTGATTCAGAAAAAAGGACAAATCATTATACTATTTAAAGTAATGTCTTGGAGTAGTGTAAGCCATGCTTGAATTGTGCAGGTTAGAACCAATTTTATCCTAAAAAACTGTATAGCATAACTTCATTACAGCATAGCTATAATGCCAATCCAGACATGATAAATGTTACAATTTGCAAAGTCTTTTTAACAAAACTAATGCCTGTTTTGTTTTCTTTGAACATTTAGTTTTGAACTGGTCCATGAATGCTACAGACTATTGAAAACTAGCAACTTAAACTTACCATCTCACACCAGCTGTTGATACCTCTTCAACACTGTTCTTCAAAAGTGTGACAAGTGTAGTTTTTCAAAGTTTAACTATAAAATAACTTCACGTTTTTCTGAATAGCGACATGATTTTGCTTAGTCCATAAGTTAAAATAGTACAGGCTTACAAATTAAATAATATAAAACAGAACAATGTCACTAATTTTAAGAAAGGCTGATGAAACTTTTTACAATAAATTGTGTACTTATTTTTTTTACTAGGTTGGTGAGCGCTATAGCAAATGTTTGACTCTCCAGTCCTAAAGCGACTCATTTCTAAATTATCTTTTGTGACGTCACACATAAAAATTATATAATAAAGCAAAATTTATTTTATTTTATTGTTCTTTTTTTTTACTTCAGGAATTATTTTTTTAAATTAAAAGTTGGCTAACAAATATATACATATACAGGGTGTATCAGGAAGAAACGGAAAGAATTGCAGGACGTGTTCTACTGGTGAAAATAATGAAAAAAGTTCCTATAAACATAGGTCTGAAAACGCTTCGTTTTCCAGATATCCGCCATTTTGTTTTTTGTACAAAATAATTCATATCTAGAGAACGGTTTGACTGATTGAGTTCAAACTTGGCATGAAGTTTAAGCTGTCAATGATATACCTCAAAAAAAAAATAAACGATTAAATCCAATTATGCGTTTCAAAATGGCGGCTGTTTGAAAATTTCAAACCTGAATTACTCCAAAACCGTACATTTTAACGAAAAATGTCAAGACACCTTTTTTGTAGCCCTTTTGATTCCCTATCGGATAGTGTAACTGTCAAAACAATCGGATGAAGTATAATAGCTAAGTTAAAAGGTAATGACAACAAATGTCCATACAATATTGTAGTATTTACTGTGTTTGTATAGGATGCCGAGTTGAACAAACCAATTAGTACACATAACTTAACTGTTATCCTTAATCCGATTGTTTTGACAGTTACACCATCCGATAGGGAATCAAAAGGGCTACAAAAAAGGTGTCTTGACATTTTTCGTTAAAATGTACGGTTTTAGAGTAATTTAGGTTTGAAATTTTCAAACAGCCGCCATTTTGAAACGCATGATTGGATTTAATCGTTTATTTTTTTTTTAGGTATATCATTGACAGCTTAAACTTCATGCCAAGTTTGAACTCAATCAGTCAAACCGTTCTCTAGATATGAATTATTTTGTACAAAAAACAAAATGGCGGATATCTGGAAAACAAAGCGTTTTCGGACCTATGTTTATAGGAACTTTTTTCATTATTTTCACCAGTAGAACACGTCCTGAAATTCTTTCCGTTTCTTCCTGATACACCCTGTATATATTTAAGTACCGGTACTTACATTTAGTACAAATGTTGTTTGTATTTCATAAAAACTTGTGTGTTTTGGTAACTGTTAAAGTTACAATAATTTCTTTGATACTAAACTATGTATATTAAACTAATTAGCTTTCATTAAAAAGGTGTGGGTTTTTCTTAATCTTTATTATTTAGTAAGGGAGGGATTTTATTTTATTTTATTTAAATCATATACTGTACATTTTTCTATTAAGGGCATATCAACATCTTTTCTTTAAGGGCGCATCATCTTTTTTTTACTAAATTCTTGTTTAATAAACAAATTGTTTATTACATCACCAACTAAGGTAAGCAGGTTCTCATATAACAAATTTTTGTCACTTCATTATATATTTCTTTTAACAAATTCATGTGCAGTCTTTATGTGGCCACAGTACGTTTCTAATTTCGTTAGACGGGCACAGTGGTCATTTAATATATCATTTCAATGTAGAATTTTAAGACGAAATCAATGGTGAGAACTTGCACACCCATATCTCAAACCGTCCTGAAGATATTTGCATTTATTTATATTGAATCATATCATTTAATGTAAAAATGAAATAAAGTACCGTAAATACATTAAACTTCTTACCTATAAAATTTTAATGTTGAATAGAATTAAAAATTATCAAACGATCAAATCATAAGGAATTAATTTAATGTACATCAATGAACAAAAATAATACTAAATTAAAAATAAAGCACATTAAAAATCCCTACCTATGAAAATTCAAAGTTCAATACACAAGAAAAAAGCAACACCAAACTAAATGTGAAGATTATGGTGCAATAAATGTTTTCAAATATGCCTTAGAAGAAAATTATTACAATAAATGTTCAAACTGTTTTCCTTCAGCAGTTTGACAATGCGCTAGCTAATCTTACATAATAACAGTCAAGCACATGTTGAATCATTTCAGGTTGAATTCTGTTAGCCACTTCAGTTATACATCTGGTTTCTTTTTGTACACGTTGTCTTTCATGAACCCCCAAAAGAAATAATTAAGTGGCGAGAGATCTGTTGACCTGGTGTATGAGCAGGGGTTTACTCTTAATTTTTTTAGTACCGGAACGCTACTGAAACTGACGGAAATTTTCACTTTTTTTTAATTTTCACTTCTAACTTTGGTGAGTTTAAAGATGCAGATAATATGCTTACTTTTATAAGAAAAGTCCACATGTGTATGTAACTACAGCAATCAATCTTTTTCTTGTATATAGCACATAGCAAATTTTAGAAACACACACTATTTTAAGCAAAACTTCTCTTATTTAATCAAAAGCCTTTATCAGAAGTTTAAATCCTCGGCAAAAGACTGTAATGCTAAACATCTTGTATGTTATCAAGAAATTACTTTTCTTATACAAAAACAATTAAACATAAGCAAGCTTATCACGAGAACACAAAACGACACTCAAAAGTCACAAAACTAAACAACATCACAAGTCAACGTCAAAGCGACCGGCCACTTTTTAGTTTTTGACAGTTCGCAAGAGGTAGCATGTAACGGGCGCATATGCGCACGAGATCATTCGCAGTCACATGTCGCTGAGTACAGTGAACCCAAGCAGACAACCTGCTAAATCGCCGTGCTGCTGGTTTTCAGGTTCCTGTGTTTAAAAATTTTCCACTTTCGACCTTGTATTTGTGACGGCGTCTGTCAGTGTACAGCCATTGTTTGTATGTATTATGTGTTGTGCTCTCATTTGGGATAGTTATTTATTTTTTAATCAATTAATCGTGAAATTAAATGAGTTATTCGAAAAGTATGAATCACTAAATGTGGTCCAAATCATGTTTGGTCTTATTTTGATTACAATAACCTCATCAATATGTTATTAACTTTTTCATGCCTAAAAAGTTAATAATATAAAAGTTTAAGCATCGCTGGTTTCTAAACACCTCGACTCTGACTCATCGGTCTCTTATTTGTAGTCGTTCGCAGCGCTCACTGAAAATCAAAGGCGTGCTGCGAAGCTGACTAAAGGATGTAACCCAAGTTGTTCTATTTTGATTCCGAGCTGAGGGACAATGTAGGAGACTTTACTGTAGTTGGCTCACATAGTCTCAACAAAGTGTAGTGTGGAGACATCTTGAGGTTTTTCGATTGGCGATTGGCGGACGTAAAATTCTGAACAGAGTGTTGAATGAGTGTTATTGAGGAAGTGGATAATCCAGTGCAATGTTAAAACAAAACTTTAAAAAATAAATGAACAAAAAGCAGTTAAGCCCCAGTAAACCCTGCGTATGAGCTCAAGTTTTTTCAGATTTTTGCTCGACTTTTTCTGTGCTTAACATCTTTACTTTGTCAGTTAGACTAATGGAGATTTTGGAGTCGGGTATAGCATAGGTAAATCCATCGCAAGTAACTATGTTCGAACCTACGCAATCTATGTTAGAGGTTTCAACTGTACAGCAGAATGGTCTACGCCTTAAGCCTCTTTGGCAACTCATCTTCCCCTTTTGTGCTTGAGCAAGCGCTATAGCAGTATGTGGGTATGTAGGTAGAGAGGCGGCAACCTGTGGATTTTATTAGAGAAACAAGTTGAAAATCATATTCAAAAAACTAACAATTTTGTCAATTAGCTCTATGGTATTATATTATTTTGTCGTCGTGCAATTTCTCTACTTGCCTTTGAGTGAATGGACCAGCTGGTTAAGAATAAATAAATTTAGAACTGCCATTTTGAATCAAGTGCTCCAAAAAATATCTTTAATGTTCTCCTCATTTTTGTCATCCTATTAAGCCCTTTAAATCTAAGTACCTCTTCAACTTAAGTTTAATTTTAAATTTTGTACCTCTACCCAGTTCACTAGAGTGAAAAATTGAAAACCCTGGCTTATAGAAAAAATCCCTCTATACTTATTTGATGTCAGCCAACAGATTTTATTTATTAATTAATAACAAAGATAAATGAGTTCTAACCTTCTCGATTTTGTTTAGATTTGCTCAAAAAAGATAGTTCAAAAAATAAAATCGTTATTATATGATTTTCATGTCTTTTACACCTTTTTCAAATGCTATATCAAACTATTAAAATGTTTAACACACCCTGTATCACCTGAAATCCAAAAATAAAAGTTGGCACATAGAAGCAGACCTTTAGTGCAAACCTTGTTCTAACTTTCTATCGTGATTATAATAACATAAATGGGTGGGGGGGGGGGGGGGTGCCTTACTTTACAGCTACCCTAAATGTACATGTTAATATCAACAATTAATTGTATTAATATTATTATGTATGTTTTTTATGATACCTATTACGTTAAAAAAATATTTAATATGTAATTTCCCTCTGTAAAATGCACTGCACTATTACAACCGTAGTTTTTTTTAATTAATCACAAAAACTATTTTAAAATATGAAAGAAAAATCAGATTACAGTTGAACTTCCTACTCATGAAATTTTCCAAAAATGAATTTTTTCTGAACGCCTTGGCATCTAAGAAATAATGTTTGTATAACTGCATCCGTATAACGAAGTTGAAAGGAGAAAAGTTTAGCAATAGGTTTTCGATACTATTGAGCAAGAGTCGGTGGACTAAAAAGATAAAGTTTTTGAAGGATAATGTGTATGTTCGTGTATTTATAAAGTTTATGTGTAGCTCGTCTCGGCTTCAAGTCATATTATAAAAATACTGCCTAGTTGGCGGCCGGTTGTTGTCTCCTAAACAAACAATACAGGTTGGGCTTTGAATGTGTACTCTATAGGCTGCCAACAGTTTTGCCTTTAGTTTTTCTGTATCATTTTTCTGTTCACATGTTTTCTATCATACTTACGTTCAACAGAATGCCAAAAAGAAAGTGTCTTAGTGTTTCGGAAAAGTGGGGGTTATGCAGGAAGTATATAAGGGTTAAATGAACAAAGGACAATGCTGAAAAATTTGATATTCCACAAAGTTCGCTGTCAACTATTTAAAAAAACGTTAGTCTATTTTAAAATAAAGTAATTTAGTAATCTCATAAAATAGTATAGGCTACTACGTAGTACTGTACATGCATAGAATAGTATTTTTGTAATTATGCCTCATTATTGTTTGTTTTGGGACTAATGTACAAGCATACATAATACATTACTGCAATAACAACCTGTAATTTCATACAAGTTATATCTGTTGAACTTATTGACATGTAATACAATTTTAATGATTTTTAAGACTGTATATAGCCTACAAGACAAAAAGTTATGGCAACTAATCTGGGGACTTGAATTCGAGATTTCCAATTCTATGGGCCGATGCTCAAAGCTTCAGCACGAAGTGCTAAACTAAAATATAATTTACCATATCTTTAGACAATACGCAGTATTAATTGGATTGGAGCTGTACCCTCCCTGTAACAAATACTTTACAATTACTAATTTTTTGTCTGGATAATGAATTTTGTCAAATAGAAGTTTGACTGTATCACATTCAAGTTTGTCTTTTTCGTTAATGCCCTTTTAGTTTGAAATGTGTTAAGCCTTTAGTTAATCAGAATCTTGTCTCCATGAAAGGTCTGTTCACTTTCAATTGCGGAATTACCACAAAACCAGAATTAATTGACTATCGTCCAACGGTAGTATTACATTTTGGGAAGAGCATAAATAATTTCTTTGTACGGTAACAATACACAGTATTTGGTAGTATGACAGCTGTGTTTCAATTTGTAATTGTATATGAAATAATAATAATAAATTTAATTAGGTACTTTTTTCTCTTTAGCCTTATATGGCTGGGTACCAATTCATATCATGCGGCCCGTTTCTTCCTTGGGATTAAAATCTTCAAATTGATATTAAATTGTTTCCTTTCTTGTCATTCCGAGCCTATTGGCAATGCAAGAAAGCAATCCATAAACAACAATAAAAATTTATTATTCACTGAATTTAATACTTGAGCCTTATTATGATTTGAAAAAGTCATTATAAATATAAAATTAAACACTCTCAATAAGTACAGTTCCAAATTAAACAATAACTTCCAAAAAAAATGTTAGGATTGACAACCTGGCCATTGGCCATTTTGCCAATGAAATTTAATTAAGGGGTGTATTTATCACCCAGATTTAAAAAAAGTATCATTTACTACAACAGCCTTCTGTAACAAATATTTGGTATTATGATAGCTGTGTTCAATTCAAGTAGTGAACGCAAAATAAGCTGTATAAAACTTGTAATTGTATATGAAATAATAATAATAAATTTAATTACGGAGGGTATTTATCACCCAGATTCTAACGAAACATCATTTACTACAACAGCCTTCTGTAACAATAAATATATTTTACCACAGGATTGCCTGAACCACCTGTAGATATTCAAGTAGAACCTGGTCCTCAAGATGGAACGTTGTTAGTCACATGGCAACCTGCGACTCCGACTTCTTCAACCAATGGTGCTTTAGTTACTGGATATGCTGTATATGCTGATGGGAAAAAAGTCACTGATGTTGATAGCCCAACAGGTAAACCTTAGGTCTTATAGGAAGCACAACACCGCATGTGAGACCGGTCACTGTTGACGGATGTGTTCAAAAATATATATTGAACAATTATTATATGTGTAAATATTTTTTAATTCTTTGCGGTTTGACCTTATTACAATTGTTTTAATTAAATACAGTATATAAATAGCTGTACCAACAGCTATAATTTTATTTTATATCTGGACAGTTGTAAAACGTAGAAATGCATATAAAGCCTAGATATGACCTGAAATACTTGTAGATTTACTCTCAAAGAATTTAGGACCACAATTATTTGCCAGTGTAGTATATTGTATACACAGCTAGTATATATTGTAATTACATACATATTCATATTGCAATTCCAACAGTCCAAGCTATGACTCAATCAAACAAATGGCATACATAATTAACTTCATTGCATGTAAACACAACATTTTAGCATTTCAAAAGATAATGGAGTGATTTTTAATTTACAGTATAGTGTACTAATAGCAGCCTCTCCAAGTCTCTTACAACATCCATTACATTTGCACGCTTTCAATAAAGTGTTATTTTTTGCCCTAACCTCCACAAAAATCATTTAGAGTTTTTATATTTTTGCACTATTTTTGAAAATTACACTTTCCAAGACACTCTAAATCAAAATTATATTTTTAATTATCATCCAAAAATCCTTTCAGAAGTGAGTTTTATTCAATTCAAGTTAATGTTTTCAAGTTAGTTCTTACCATTTTAAGTAAAAACTTATGGCTGATTAGTAATCAGAGTAATCAAAGTAATATCTGATTAGTAATCAGAGTAATCAAATTTCATCACATCAAACTTAAAATTTAAAAGGTAAATGTTTCATGATTTTTTTTTTGTTGGAGGAACATTTTTTTAAATTGCTCTAATGTAATTGTAAAAAACAATTACCTATTTTGTCTAAAAGTTATCTTTTAAAGTAACCCATTAAACCGTATGTTCAATTTTTTACAGTGAAATTGTTCTTACAAAGTGGTCTGTAGCTAGGATCTAATTTTTATTTATTTAAATAACTGCTAATTGGTAATAAAGAGACAGCTTTTAACTCTTTGTATATAATGTGAAAAATTATAACCCCAAAGTATATAATTTTGGATAGTGTATTTTGAGGAAAAGATTCTTTTGCTAAATCTTATTCAATTCTCAAGTTACATATTTTGTATCGAAACACAAATAGACAGACGGAATACAAAGCATTTCCAAATGTATATTTATACGGAAACTATTTTATTCAAACGATTAATATCATTATAATTCCCAAAATGTGGCCGTGCAATTTAGAATAGCCTTACATGTGTACGGTTAGATAATTGATACTGTGTTCTTATTGTTGCAGGAGATCATGCTTTAATAGATATTAATAAACTTCTAAGTTTAAACCCAAAACAAGTAACTGTTCGTACAAAATCCAGAGATAATCAGTCTTCAGATAGTGTGCCTACTGCAATACCTACTAATATTCTTAAAGGAAAACATTCCAGTAAGGTAAGAAGTATGAAATACTGCAAAGTTATTACACTGCTTAAGAAAACGGATGTTTTTAGCAGAATGTGCCTCTTCTATAACTGTTGAGACCATTGCCTGTACGGAGAAATTTTATTTCATAGTGCTGACATGCTTTCTTTTATTCTTTAAAAGGTTAAATAATAATACTAATGTTGTTGAAGTTTGGCATAACTAGTATTTCCTATACTTTATGAAAGTGCTAGCAGAAATACGGACATTATAATTTTCTTAAAATGATTACTGTTACCTATTGTAACACAAATATTTAATGAAATTTATTCATGGAAAAACTAAGAAAATATACTAATATTCAGAAAGGCAATACCCATATACACCAAATTTACTTCATTGCAGCAGAGCGAATGAGGAAACCACTAAACAATATATTAAGTTGTGATTTGCCTCAGTAGGAATATAAAAAACAATTGTAGCTTTTATTCCTTAGTGCATTATATCACTCAGTAAGTGGTCAATACATCTGACTCTAACTTCCCACAGTATGTCTTGTGGAATGTGATTGCCAATAATGCTAATAGTCCTCGGTCCCGGAGATTTAAAAGTGTATGATTACCTAACTCTTGAGACTTTGTATACCTCTTATTTACATCGAGAAGCCCTTCTAGCTGGACACACTGGGATTTTTATCATTCACCTGAAAACCAAATTGTGTCTATGGGTTATTTCATTCAGTACTAGGAGAAGCTTCTGAAAATCTTCAATTGCCAATTTGGTAACTTTTTCTTTTCCGTTCCGTTGACATATTTGCCATAGAATGTTTTCTACTGAAAATTTCCTTGACGGAAATTAGTTTGTTTCCATTCCAATTTTCTTATAGTTATGTATGGTATCTTTAGATAAACATTCTATTTAACATATTTAGTTATTTAATAGGGTAACATGTTAAATGTAATAGAGTATGTATAAAATACAAATAACTAAAAATATATTATTTAGTAACATAGCGCAATATATACGCTAATCGATCTATGATCTCTTTAATTTTGATCATCTGTAAGATTCTATGATTTCGTATCACTCGATTTCCGTTTCTCGTCCGACACAATTCGCTGCTTCAACACGGTTCAGCTCGACCGGCCGAAAATTTAACAACCACCATACAATTCTACAATAGCTATTAATATCAGCCTCATCAACTGACACAAGAAGACAGCAGACCTACAAATCCTGTGCACAGGTGTAAAAACATATAACCTAACATCGCAATTCATGGTATGTGGTGAGTCGTTTACATTTATTATTCTTTATTATTTTTCATTTTAATCTATTAAATGCAGTCCACTTTTTATGTTAAATCCAGCAATTCAAAACATATATAATCTGAAGAATAAATGAAAGAAGCTTTATTGATGTAACTACTTCTGTTATGTGTTGCAATTCTTTGTTATGTAAACTAACGTTGTATTGAAATTCAAATAATACAAAATTGGTTATTGTAAAGGAAGAAGAAAGAAAACAGAGAGATAGATATGGCTCCTCAGTACCAGCGCACATGCGACATCCACATCATCATCGCACAGGGCAGGTCGTCATAGAAACCGATGAAAATCTCAGTGATAAAGAAATTTATCCTTCAAATCACATGAGCATCCCTGCTATAGGTAACTGGTTTGATAATTATGTACTAATATATTTGTTGAGTTATTACTTAATACACTTTAAATAGATGCTTTTTAAATGACATTAGAGTGTAAATTATTTGTGAAATACAGAAATAGTTCACTTAGTTATTGAGTGAACCGCATTAGTCACAGAACCTTGTTATCAGCCATATCTCATTATACAGAATGCAACAGATCACTCAAGTGACACGTACAGCAAGCAAACCAATCGGCTTAGACACTTGGTGTCAACTGAAACCCCCACAATTTTGCGCCAGAAGATTTGAGGGAAAATATTTTTTTCAAACCCTATTTTCGTCTTTTGGGAAAAAGGGTAGTTTAATTTCAAATATAAACATAGGGTTTTTATTTTAATTACACCAAAAAGCAGTTTTTTTATCACCGGAAAGCATTTGTAAAACATTATTTTTTCTACTTTGATGGTTTTCAAGTTATCGAACCACTCCACGACTTTTTGGACACACTGTTAGATAAGATCACTTATCTACACTAAAATCAATAACAGGTCGCTAGAAAGTATATACAATAAGAGTTGTAGACTTGAAACACTAAAAGTATTTCTAGAGATTACCAAGGACACCGGGAGTGAAGGCAACTTTAGTGAAGAAGATTACGGAGATGGCAGGAGAGGCGGAGGAGCAAGAGGTCAACCTCAACATTCTTCGCACTATGACATGCAGCATCGTCAGCATCGCCAGTTTGCTGGTCCTGGTCCACGTCCTCCGCAGCACCATGCCCACAACCCACAGCCACGCCCAGCTCAACGCAGGGATGAGAGGTATTTAACAGATTATTCTACAAGTTCAGCCATTTTGTAACCTTTTTCTATTCCTACTTTCATCTTTGTAATTTCTTCAATCTATGTTTTTTTTTTGTGAAACTTCATATTTTAAACTCTCCAAAGTTAATGCAAGCATTCAGATCAATTTACTTTGATGTACTTTATAAATTACCGTATCCAAAAGGTTAATTAAGTTTTAATTTCTTCTTTAGATTTTTCCTGAAACTACAAGGCGTATTTGTAAAGTAAGTACCGTTTCATTCTAGCGCCCCCGTGGTCAGTGTTCCACGCATGCGCGCTAGTCTTCCTTGTTCACAGGCTCTCAACTGATACCATTTTTTTTGCTTTACATTGTATTTTCAGTTTGCTGTGCATTTTTGAAATGTTTAAGACAGTTAGTGATCCCGCCGAATGTGTTATTCGTGCTGTAATTCGACTTTTTAACGCAAGGAATGTAAAACCGGCCAAAATCTATCGTCAAGTTAAAAATGTTTACGGTGAAGACGCGATGAGTGAGGGAATGGTGAGAAAGTGGGTTAGAATGTTTAATGAAGGTCATACAAATGTCCACGATGAGGTTCGGATTGGTCGACCTTCTGTTGTCAACGATGATTTGGTAAGGAAAATTTATGAAAAAATCCACGAGAACGTTTAACAATGACAACTGTTTTGTATGAAACTGTTACAGACCGATTACGTTATCACAAGGTGTGTTCTTGATTGGTTCCAAAAATGCTCACTGATGTTCACAAAACCAATCGACTTGGCAGCGCTTTGACATTCCTCACACGGTACAGTGAAGAGGTAGATGGCTTTTTAAACCAAATTGTGACAGGTGATGAAACTTGGGTTCGTCATGTCACACCAGAATCCAAGCAACAATCAAAGGAATGCAGACACACTCAATCTCCGAAAAACAAAAGTTCAAAACGACAATGTCAGAACAAAAAATCATAAGCACTGTGTTTTGGGATAGGAAAGGGGGTTTTGCTTACTGAATTTCTTCCCAGAGCTGAAACCATTAATGCGGTACTATATTGTGAAACTTTGAGAAAACTACGGCATGCAATTCAAAACAAACGGAGAAGAATGCTCAGTAAAGGAATTGTATTGCTCCATGACAATGTTCCGCCCCATACTGCTGGTGACTCTCAAACAGTGATTCGACAGTTTCGTTTGGAGCAGTTGGATCACCCGCCGTACAGCCCAGACTTGGCGCCGTCCGATTACCACTTGTTCCTGCACTTGAAGCGCAAGCTTTGGTGGCAAGCGCTTTGGATCTGACCATGAAGTGAAAAATGTTGTGGAGTCTTGGCTATCGTCACTGGCGGGAAGTTTCTATGAAGAAGGTATAGAAAAGCTGGTCACCTGCTACGACAAGTGTTTGAACATTGGCGGAAACTATGTAGAAAAATTGTTTAAGGTCTGCTCTTTCATGTCAAAATAAAATTGGCTTGAAAAATATTGTTTTAAGTTTTTTTTTTCAAAAGGGTACTTACTTTACAAATGCGTCTTAGTACTTGGTAATTGACTATAGCTTCTTATTTCGGCAAGTTGCCTGTTTTGGCTCAGGAAGGAAATCTATGGAGTAACTCCTGGATAAAGTGATTTATCATTTGGCCAATGTTGCAGAGCTGTCGATGTTGTGTGTCCAACATATTGAACTCTCTTATCCGTCCAGTAATTGCATTATTGGTGGAACAGAATTTAATCCACCAGATAATAATACCAGTCAGTCTGTAACTTTATTTCTACAGAGATTATTTATCCATTGTAATTTGAGAACCCAATCTGTAGCTTTTGTTAAAAGTTGTTAAGTTTTAAATATGGAAAGCGTCTGCAAATTAACTGCAAATGCTGCTTTCAATTTGATTATAGTGCATATAATTATCTGAAATAATCACAGTACAGTAATGATTCTACCTCCAATATTTTTACATTTGACTAAAGTCTTTAGAAGAAGAGTCTAATAAATATAATCTAAAACAAAGACAAATGTATGACTGATAAAAATGACCTGTTCTGTCAATCCTTTTTTTCAGAAAGAATAAGTTGTTTTTGTACATGGTGATTTTGAGTGGTGATGTGTCTGGGCCTACAAAACTCCAATAGGGATGAACTTTACAGCGACAGTAACTACCCTCATTGATATATAATGTGTAAGATCCAATTTGTTTGTAGCATTAGATAGAGCTGGCTTTAACGGTGACCTCGCTTCCGTATTCTACTTCTGGTCTGAAATACAACGTAAAGGTGATTTTCGGGATATTTTGGTTGGCATACCATTTTGTCGGAGTCAGTCTTTTTAGTAGGCAAGTTCTTACTACAAGGTACTTTCCTTTATGGTTGCATATCTGTAGCAGGGTTCAATTTATGTTACCTTTGTAGAAAACATGAAACGTTGAACTATACACTGTCGTTGTGTTTTATTAATTTCACAATTCCCATTTCAACAGTGCTTCATTTCAACATGTTTGAATAGCTGAAATACTTTTGCAAGTTTCTCAGATAAATAAGTCATCTGTGTAGAGAAGTGTTTGGATATCCGGTACATCTCTTACAGTGCCAAGGATATCATTAATTATTAAGTTGAAGAGAATGCAGTGATCCCATTCAATCCCTGCTCTTGGTTGCGAAACATTCCTCCAAAGCTTATAGCAGAGAAATCATAATCTACAATAGAAAAGACTTTATTTTTCTGAAGCACATCTCAGAGACTCAAGATATGGCCAGTTTCTGAATAAATATCGACCACCAGGTAGTGTTGTAATCAGCTTTTAAATCTAAAAAAACTGCCAGAGTAGACATCTTCCTGTAAAGCCATCTTTGACATGTCATATAAAGTTATGATATGGTCCATTGTGTTTTGGTGTTTACAGAATCCAATCTGAACAATGTTTATAATTCATTGAGCGTCAACCAATAGGTTTAATCAATTTGCAATCATCTTGCGGCTTTACAGAGGCACTTGTCAAGGGAATTGGCAATGTCCTTCGGGTCAGTAAACGAGTGATTACTATTTTGTTTAGACTGATGTGTCCTTTGAATCAACTTTTTTACTTAAAAACTATTACATTTACTAAAACTTGATAAATTACTTTACGGTATGGAACTTTCTACTCTACAATTTTGAACAAACAACTTCAATATTTTCAAAAATACATCTTACTGGTTTGCTTTCCGATAAAGAAATCTCTACTGCTGAGTAATTTTATGTAGGCCAAATCATTGTAAATACATACAACAGACAGTCCATTTAAAATATCTTCTTTTAATTCCACTTATGGTACTGCTTTAACTTTTGAAACTGTACTATTATTAAATACATCATTAACTAGGATGTACATATAGTTTGAGGATATTGCTAGAGTGTCGCTCAAAGCAGTACACTCTAGATCCATGCCCACATTATCTCTGCTGTATGCACATATATTCTTATTTTCCATTAATATAATTTTGTGAAAAATGTATAAAATCAAATTAACCACAACTTTACTTTTTACAGAGATCAATACTATATGTCCGACAGGACGGAAAACCGACGACACGTAGAAAGAGGAGCTGGTGGATACAGAGGAGCATTGCGAGGAACACCATCACAACAACAGAGTGGACCTCCAAGAGACAAGCGCACTAGGTGGTTTGTTGCTCTTTTTGACTATGATCCTACCACAATGTCACCCAACCCAGACGCATGTGATGAAGAACTACCATTTTCAGAAGGAGATTCAATCAAGGTAAGTTCTTCAGAAAATAAGATACTGTATAATAAGCTACTAGAACCTGCGGAGTTGGAGAAGGAGTTTATTGTCCTAGGAGCAGCATATCTAGGGCTCCTTACCATCAGGTTTTCCAGGCAGAAGTCGTTGTGATTGAGCTCTGCGCCCGTGATATCCTTAAAAGAGGATTACGGGAGCTAGGATTGATATCCTTTCTGATATTCAAGCTTCCTTAAAAGCGCTGGAATCATTCATCTTTGAATCAAGGCTAGTTTGGTACTGCTTCAAAGTAGTGAATGAAATGGCTAGACTCAATGAAGTTACTCTTAAATGGGTGCCTGTCCATGTAGGCATAATGGGTAATGAGGCGACGTATCGCCTTGCTAGAGTTGGGGGCTAAAAAGCCCTTCATTGGTCCGGATCCCTTCTGTGGGAGGCCCAAGAGGCACCTAAGAAATGTTGTCAAAATCTGGAGGGAGAAAAGTTGTTCCTCACATTGGAACGATCTCCTGGGATTAGGCAGCCTAAAATGTTCATCTGCAAGCTTCTATTGATGGGCAGAAACAATCTTAGACAGATTGTAGGAATCCTTACTCGTCACTGCCTGGCCGAGTACCACCTCAAAATATGTGATTGAATCTGCTCAACATCTGCTCTGCGAATTCAAGGCTCTCGCACATAGAAGATCCATGGTACTCGAAAGTGCTTTTTTTACCCCGGAAGATATCCTTGTTGTTGATCCCTGGTTTCACAAATACCTGAGAGGTATCTGGGATAATAGATCCTAAAAATACATTGTCACTGTGCTTCATTTCAACATGTTTCAATAGCTGAAATGCTTCCGCTAGTTCTCGGATTAATAAGTAATCCATGTAGAAGAGTTATTTAAATATTAAATAACATTTTCTTAACATGAGTTATTTCTACTCCCATTGCAAACGACGGTGCTGGACCCATCTTGTAACTTTTATCAAGTGACATATAAGCTATTAAATAGCATACTTAACTATTAAGCTAAAAGTTATTTTGTGTAGGATATCTATAGTTTTACGATGCAAAGTTGTAAAATTATGAAAATAACATGAAAAAGTTGTCATAGGCCATTAGCTTTTATTTTTTATCCATATTCCTACAAAAATTTCAAAATGCCAACATTTTTGTTTGATTTTATTTATAAATATGGAGTTTTATGATGGAAAAAATTTAAACTTTATTTAGATATTAGTTTTAAATATCTAAAGTATTTAGATGTACGTTTAGTTATAAAAATATTGCATAGCTTTTAACCATATTTTTATAACTTCAGAAGCTTGTCTTAATTGTTTACTGGATATTATTAGGTGTATGGTGAAAAAGACGTAGATGGATTTTACTGGGGAGAATGTCGAGGACGTAGAGGTTTTGTGCCGCACAATATGGTGGTGGAAGTTCAGGTAAATATATTTGTATTAATCGTTTTTGTATTGCCTGTTTAATGCACCTAATCAAATAAATATATAGAAAATAATCTTAAACTACAAACAAATAAACAAACGATATCCCGAGATTATAAACTTGTTAGGGACTTTATGTGTATACTTTAAACTAATTATTACCAAATCTACAAATTTTACATGAAATGGAAATTTTATATGGAAATGACGTTGTAAAATTAACTTGCATTGGGTAAAAGTGTAGATGAACCACCGCCTACCGAACCCAACAAAACAAACAATATATTCACATAAGGTTGTAAAATTATAAAACCAAAACAAGCTTACTATCATAATTATTTTATTAACAAAATATTCAAATCAATATGAGTTATTAAATTAAATTCCCTTAAAACTAACCTAATTCCTAACCTATTTATGAACTAAACATACACGCTAAACCGTTCTTATCTATCACTCACACATACACTCTCTCTTTCTTTCAAATACTTACTATGGAAAAATTACAAAATACCATACCAAGTTACACAATTTTAATTATCAAAGACACTAATTCGACACCAACATAACTATTTAAGCACCCAAACACACGCTAATGTAACGCTTGGCCCGCTTGTCCTTTTCAATTTCAATTTCAATTTTATTTGCCTGTTGACAATTTTACATTGTATAAACATGTCCACATATATAAGATAGTGAAACAGCACCACACAAAAACAATTTAAAAATTAACAACCAACACAATTTATACAGTATCCTTACATATTTAATCAGATTAGTTACACACTCTTAAAATTATACTGCGCAAAGTCATTATATTTAACATAAAATAAAAGCAGTTACTACAAATAATTAAAAATTAATTTAAAATAAAGATATTGATACTACAATATACTAACCATTACATGTAGGACAATAATGTAATCCCTGGATAGGAAATCCCAAATATGTACATGTATTGTATTTACATGTATTTATTTATTTCCTCAATCTGCTACAAATTAATAACAATCATTCTTTTTTTTATACATAATTAAACAAAAGTCACCAAAATACAAAAATAACTAAACACATGTCCAAGTTCAAACACTGAAATAAACTTGCCAAGACTGATGTCAACGTAACACTAAATACATAAAAAATAAATAAATATATTATAAGATTTATACATACAAAAATAGGAGTATTATACATACAAAAATAGGATAAAAAACAAAAGAAATATGGTCTTACTTATATTGATCAGTCAAACAAAACAAAAGAACAAGAGAATGTTGGTGTATACAAGATTATCAGAACTATAAACTACAAACTACTTAGAATTTTAAACTATATATGTTTTATACCATCAGAATGAGAAAATTTAGGGCCTTCAAGGCATTTTGCCCATTTGAAGGTTCTTATTTCTTAATATTGTAGTTTTTTAAGAAGCGTTCAGATAGTGAAAGTAAATTACTACTATTTTGAATTATTTTTTCGGCCACTTTAATAAACTTTTAATCATATTATAATTTATTGAATTCAAACTATTAATTGTTAACTAAAATTTGTTGCTTCCAATGTAAACACTATTCCAAAGAACAATATATCCATAATTAAAAAAAGAAAATAAACTAAACATAATAAATAACAATTGGTAACTCATGAAAGTACAAGTATTGATGGGAAAAATACACAACAAAAGAAAAGCATGTAAAAAAGTTAAATAAATAAAAATAAAAAATAAATAAAAAACACATCTGTACTACTTTTGAATGTCAATTAAAGAATCAAGGTTCCAACCACATGGATATAAACAGAATCAACCAGATCCTTGGTCCTCTTCAACTCCGGAGCTGAAAAGATGGCGCGAAGGTCCGCGAGAAAAGAAAAGCTTTTGTTCTAATTACCTTCTTTTATTCCGGTGCTAATCTAGTACACAACAATCCTACTGGCTCTTTACTACACGATTATTTAATCCGAAAAGGGTACGGAGAGGCACCACGCACGCGGTCTAATCGGCGAGCCTTCTCCTAAGAGACTGACTGTCCCAAAATACTTCATCATCAATTAATCCCCTCCGGAAGTGACGGAGACGCTTGTTCGGCACTTCCACGAGTAGTTACGATGTTACACATACTCTTTACTTCCAACTTGCATTCTGAATCTAGTGTGTTTTGTGAATGATGGACTATTATTAATTATATATTATGAAGGATTGATGTCTTTGTATAATTATGTATACATCCTTGCCCACTGGGTCACACTAAACACATCTATCATCGCTCCACTCACACACATACACTCGCCCTCGTACAAAATCTGTACACGCACACACGCATTATGAAGTTAATACTTTAAAATGGAATTCATCATTTTCTGCTTTAGTTAATAATGTTCTCTAAATAAGCAAGAAAATGTATTATTGTTTGTTCAGCTTTGGATATTGCATGGCAAACGGTTAAAAACTTTGGTGCTAAATATGCAAGGAATTTATTAAAAATAACAGACCAGACTTAAAAATATATGCACGTATTCATATTTATCAAACAAGAAATAGGTTAAGTTTTCAATTTTTCACAGATCAAAAATATTTGAATGAATTCTAGGTTCAAATTCTAGGGTATGAAATTTATAAATACTCTACCTCAAAAAATTTAACTATAAAAAATCCTAACAATGATTTAAAATCATACAATTTACTTGTAGCTCAAATGAGCAATGCTTATGGATAGAATAAAATTAATTTAAATACAAGAAGGTTTTAAAACTTAGAAATATAACTTTTGCTGCTAGTGACAGCTGCTATATAAAACTAGAATAATTGAAGACAAACTGTGTCTTATTAATTGAAACAGAAAATAAAAGCAAATTGATATATATATGTTGCAGCAACAAGGTGGCGAGAGTGGTAGAGAAGGAGGCAGTGCGAGATCGAGAGATAGATGGGGTGACATCTATGCTAATATGCCAGTAAAGAAAATGGTAGCACTTTATGATTATGATCCTCAAGAGCTTTCTCCAAACGTTGATGCAGAGGTGAGTTGTGCTCTGATGAATCTAATAGTTTTATTTACTTTATATACACTATTTAAAAAAATTAAATTCATAGTATTGTGTCATAGTGCTATTCGTACTAATGAACAAATGTTTTTTAATTTTTAAGTTATTTTTTAAATATCAATTTTAGGTTTTTATTATTAAATGCATTATTTGTCATGCTTACAAATTCATGGACCATTTCTACCTTTATAACTAAAAATCATCTTTTTTTAGGTTTTTGTAGTGGTAACAGAATCCTTAAAAGTTTTGTCAAGCCTCTCCATCTATGTAACAAACACTATAGATCCTTCATTTCACCACCTATCACTATGAATTAGGGCCAAATGCAAAATTGAAGGAAAATTTTTACAAAATACATTTTTTAGAGAACCATGTGCCACACATGAAAATTTTGATCTTCCGCTGTTTTCCAATCACTGACCTGTATTGTGACAACTAAAGATTGTAACAAGCCCCGCTTTCTCCGGTCCGACTCACCTATGCCAGGCTCCTTGTAGCGGTGTTTTCCTTGGTCAGGATGTACCTTTCGGTCCTCGTGCGGACGTACGGGTGATGTCAGGATGATGGCGGTGGAAGGTAGGCTCTTCAATGAATCAGTAAACTCATGGAAAGTTCAATATGTTTATTGATTCTATAACAAGCATCTCTCTGTTGGCTCTGTTTATTCTAAACTATATTAACGCCCTGAGGCAAAAGCAAGATCAACCCCCCCCCCCCCCCCCCCCGCCCCCCCCCGGCCCCGTCCCTTACCCACCCCCCGCCCCCCTCCCCTTGTTGCATCCTTCCAGCGTTCCCCCCCCCCCCCCCTTGGTTAACTAGGAACTGTTTTCTCAGCAAATGTACCTTTTAGCCAATATTATACTATGTCCGCTGTTAGTGGACCCTTTATTATTAATCATAATTACTTATTATTTATTAATTATTACTACGAGGTGAAGGGTACCCGTCACAAGATCTTATTTTGGTGTTTGTCCAAAATGCCCTTAACCAATTTTCAAAAAATTGTTATAGTTTGGAAATTAAAAGATGCTGTTTGAGGAGCAATGTTATTACTGTATTTGTTTGTATGTAGTATACACTGCTATGAATGTAATCTGGTTGGGCTCTTCTCCAAAACCAGGCAAAGTCAGGCACAATGTTTATAATTTTGATAAAGCTCAACTTTTAAATGCACCTTTACTAAGTTTTATTTGGTACATAGTATCAGTCTTGAATTTGTTTGTTTCTTTTTATTAAGAACTATTTACAGGATACAATTTTATAATTTATGTTGAAAGAATTGTTTATGCTTTATAAAAATTTGTTAAATTTAGTCGCTATAAGATTATGACACATATAATTATTGAAAAA
>JAGFPH010000263.1:459511-470215 GCA_018207615.1 Philaenus spumarius | reverse complement strand
TATATATTACAAGACCATGGAAGCCTAATCTGTTACTAAAACTAAATGCATATGTATTTGTATTTTAAAATAACGAAGGAATGGTAGTCTATATATTACAAGACCATGGTAGCCTAATCTGCTATTAAAACTAAATACATATGTATTTGTATTTTTAAATAACGAAGGAATGGTAGTCTATATATTACGAGACCATGGAAGCCTAATCTGTTACTAAAACTAAATACATATGTATTTATATTTTAAAATAGCGAAGGAATGGTAGTCTATATATTACAAGACCATGGAAGCCTAACCTGTTACTAAAACTAAATACATAGACTATGTATTGGTATTTTAAAAGTTTCCTAAAACCAACCAATTTTTTTAATTGTAGTTTGTGACTGCTCATTTTGTCAACCACAAAAAAATACTTTTTAATGTCTAATAAAAAATTTGTAATCATTTATTATTTTAAGGAAAAAGCATTGACAAATAATAAAAGTCACAAATATTTATATAAATTATAAATTATGAAACTGTTGTCTTTGCTATATTGGTTTATGAGGAAAACAAGTTATTTTATTTTGCGTAAAATTAATTAATAATTTATTGTTTGACATCATAATTATAATAAAATATTCAGTAGGAGCCAACTATAGGAGCCACAATTTATTTCCCTTACCGGTGTCATAATTCAAGCAACAGTTCACGTGATTTAAACAAATATCCTTTTGAAATATTAAAACACAATTTCTATTAACTATTATTTCAATTTAAACTGTAGGTAATTATATAGGCGATAGTGAATAATATTCCCTTTATGATACCCTACCTTACAAATACAAGAAAAATTATTTGTACATGTTTTGGGTAGGCCCTACATAGGTAAGACTGAATATGATTCTATTTCATACATTACTTGACTAGGAAGAAACTGGTTTGGAATTGGTTTCTGTTTGATCATGTAACCAATGTGGTTTATTAGTTGGGTGGTTTTTATATAAACTAATACCATGTTGAACAAACTTTTCCTTCCTTCTTCTTCTTAATGTTCTATTAGGTACTTAATAGGTTTAAGCAGTCATTCAAAATACTATATTAACGCCTAAACGTTTGATACAGGTACCCTATAACATACAGTTTTTTATAATAATTCAGTTCCGGTACGGTACATATCTGAGGTAATTATGAGTCTTGTTACTTTGAGGACGTACAATACCTACTGAGTTTAATGCAGAACAGAATATTGTATACAGTGAAATGTAAACTCTTTTAATTATATCTAACGTTTAAGAACCTTAAACGTTTAGAACCTGTTAGAATGTACAATAGTACTGTGCATTTTGTTTGTACATATAAACATTGTTTGGGAAGGTCTATGTTGGGAGATTGCACTATAATGTGATTTAGTTCCTGCATAATCTACAACCTACATTCTTTTTATTTTTACAGCAGGTTCTCATCCTCACAAACCGAACAAAAACAATATGACCACTACCCTCAATTTAACTCCATCAGTTTTTCAACACAAGGAGTATGTTTGAAAGGAAATGTTCATCTTTTGTAAGCTAACAGGAGATATCCTGTTGGAAAACCAATTACTGTCTTTGAATCCCTTCTATTTTACTTAGCAAGTGCTTTTACTTTTTCTTCTCTAGCCCATCACTAGTTCCGTAGCCTGTCCGTACATTATACCTATCTTTGTGATCCAAAAACAAATAGAAGCTTCGGTCGCTAATTTTAATAATATCTTACATTATCTCTGTAAGAGTAAAAAATAACAATTTTAAAATATACTTACCGAATCATTGTACAATTAAGTAAGGTCATTTAAAATATACTTACCGAATCATTGTACAATTAAGTAAGGTAACTTAAAATATACTTACCGAATCATTGTAAAATTAACTTAGGCAGTTTAAAATTCCCAAATATTAATATATTTTTTAAATTTAGAACAACCAGTATTTCCTTAAATAAGCAGTTTTAAGGAAGTCCAAAGAACTTAAATTTTATAAAAGGGTGCATTAATACATCAAGCTAATGTGTCACAATCCAGTGCACAGAACTAAATTTTGTTAAACTTTTTTTACAAAGGAAAAATTCACTTTTCAGTTTATTAGTCCTCATAATCAGAAGTTTTTTTAATATCACTCTACCTGCAACAACATATAATTTTTGTTTATTAAAGTTTAAAAAAATCTATAATATAACATTGCAAAGAACATTTTAATAATATTATTACTATTCTCTTAATAAAATAAACAACTTTATTAAAATAAATACAATTTTAATAATTTTGTTTTTTTATAAAGAAACATACTCATAATTCTCCTTATAATCTTATGTGGTTCTGATATAGATCATTGCAAGGAGCAAATAAAACAGCAGATCTTAGTTTCCTCATGTCTAAATTGATTTCTGTCTCACTTATTGTAGCAAAACATTGATTTTACAGGAGCGGTAATGTCCAAAACTGAATGAAGTTAGTTCTATTTTCCACAAGTTATAAAATACTTTCAAACATAAGTATGACTTTTTATAACTTTTAGTGACTTCAAAATGTTAAAATTTTTTTTTTATATTTCACTATGAAGAACTTTCTCATAGTTCCATAACTTAAAACCTAATGTACAAGTGCGTAATAGGCTTATTTTAATGTGAGTATGTCACTGTCACAAATCTTATTTGGCCAGCTTTATAACGATATATATATATTCAATGTAACCCTGTTAATTACTGTACCTACGAGAATATTCTTTGGTTTTATTTTGACCCCTAAATACTGAAGTATGTCAAATGTACCTTTACGAAAACATTTGCTAAATTGTTCTCAAAATCTGGATACTTTTGATTATGAAACAACTTATGAACAACTTTTCATCAACATTTTGATTGATCGTTTTGCTACACCTCTCTAGATTTGAGGCGAGGGCTGTTTTTGAAAAAAATTTGTTCCTCAAATAAAGAATTTTCATTAGTGCCACTGTGACTAGTACTTTGGTTAAGGCTAAGTAAATGAATGGCACAAATCTTGCTTTTAGGTATCAATGAACTGTTTAGTCGTAGTATGGTACTTGCACACTGGAATGGGAAACCAAGGCAACACCGGTCAGTTAGCCTGTCATGGCGAATTAGTTTAACATTCTTTAACCCTACAACCGGCAATGTTAATTAAAATAAATTTTTGGTGTTTGCAAGAATTTTTTTTTAAATTTGCCAAATACAGTAACTATACCCCAATCCAAAAGAGTTCCGTAGCTTTTTTGTAGAGAAAGGTTCAAAGAATTCATATATGCCAGTAAAAAATTGATTGATGTAAAATTTTCAAAGTTATTGGCTCAAGAAACAAAAAATGTTCAGTTACGAAAGGGAAAAGTTCAACTTTAGGTCTACATAAAAAGTAGTAAAACATTTTTTGTATTTTTTCAAAATTTACAAAAGTTTTGTAATTTAGTTCTAAATAGAACTGTATAAAAATATGTATCAATTTCAAATTTCTTTTTTTGAAAACACCAGTTTTTATGTTCCTACTATAAGACTGCTAACAAAACTAGGGCTAGTTTGAATAGTAATTTAAGAATATATGCTTTGCCCAAAATAGAAATAAAAAGTGTAGAGCATAAATCATAGAATTTAACTGTATACTTAAAAATTCTCATTTTATAAACATACTTCTCATTGTTTTACTTGTTTCACTAAATTATACCAAACTAAGAAAGTTCTCACGGGTACAGTCTGTACATTCCTTTTCTCTGTCTAGACTATGGGAACACGCATAGGAAGACCGTGGAAATAGTGCCTGTTTATTTCAACAAATGTCTGTATTTCCCATATGAACAAAACCCTAACAGTAAATGTGGTTTACTTTACACGAAACGAAATATTGAAGTTTTGTCTACAAATCGATACAAACATATCTATATACAAATAATATATATCAAATTGTAAGAGATATATCGAATCCAAAATGTGCTGTTTCATTGGTCGAAAACTTTCCAATTGCAAGGGTTTACAGAAACCTTTATATTTTTAAAACTATAAGAGTGACGTCGAAAATATTTCAATATTTCTGTCGAGCGATATTAAGCCTTAGAGAAGTGACGTATTTGTATAATTTCTTGATTTGTCGCGCGGCATTAATTGATTTAGAAAAATAAAATTTTAAAACGATGATTACATATGTAAATATACGTTTTACAAAACATTTGTAAATACAAAAATTAAATTTTGCAACATTTCCTTTCTAATGGTTTTTGTTTTATTGAGATTAGATGATTTTTAGTGGGTGAAATTTTCATTAAAATCTACCGTTGTAGGGTTAAAGAATAATTATAAAAAGCCATTTAATATGCATTTTTTCAGTACCAAGTCACAATTAAATAATACAATGAATTACCTTGTAAGGTCCGTCTTTTGACTTCAAATTGTTTTTGATCTAATTCGTTTACGACATGTTTCGAAGTATTTACAACTTCATCATCATATACCTCTTGCTTTTTTTCATTCACTCGAGGAACTCGTCACACATTAAAGTCGTTAAAACAAATAACACTTACACAAACACAAAAACATTAAACAGTCTGGTCCAGCACCGGTGTGCACTCTAATAAGTCCAGTGAAGCACTGACGGTACGAGCTGTGCGTCCTACTGATGCTAATCGCTATTGATCTTAGATAAATGTTTGAGAGCTGTGTCATATAAATAATGTGACTGGAAAGCAGCTGATCATTTAAAATGTCATCGGGTTTTCTTTTAAACGCTCTATAAATCTCAAACTCCTCTTTTGTGCCCTCATTATTCCGCCTTTTGTGCATAACTGTAATGTCTCCACACTGGATTGGAAATCACCTGGTCCGTGATTGTTTTCAAACAAGTGGCTAGCATAATTAGAGTTGACAATATTGCTTTTGTTATTGGGAAGGTGTTCTTTGTATCGGCATAGGAACGTTCTCCCTGTTTGACCTATATAATACTTGTTGCAATCAGGACAAGATAGTTTATAAACACCAGATTTATTTTCCAAAGGAATCTTATTTCTGCGTTTAAGAAATGATGAAATACTATTACTTGTGCGGAAGGTGAGAGTGATATTGAGTTTTTTTTAAATATTAGCATTGGGCAGTAGGTTGGTATACTCTGATGAGATAAATTTATTATTCTTAATTCTGTCTGTTTCTAAATTTTTTTCTGTTGCGTTTCTTATTATATTTCCTGATCATTCTATCTATTAAAGAGTTTCTATATCCATTGCTTACAGCTATGGGTTCATGATGTTCACTTCATTATGGTAATCGTTCCTATTCAAAGGGACGGTGTTAAGTCTGTGTATAAAACAATTAAAAGCCGCCATTTTTTGGGAATATGGATGGTGCGAATGGGCATGGATGGTGACGTCAGTTGTGGTAGGCTTGCGGTATATTTTATAATCAAGCTTGCCATTGCCTTTTATGATAGTTAAATCTAAGAAATTAAGTTGTTCATTATTTTCCACCTCCAGTGTAAATTTAATTCTTGTATTGATGCTGTTCATGTAACTTAATAAACCAGCAGCCTTTCTAATAGAACCATTAAAAACAACCCAATGACATTTTAAATGATCAGCTGTCTTTCCAGTCACATGATTTATATGACACAGCTCTCAAACATTTATCTAAGATCAATAGCGATTAGCATCAGTAGGACGCACAACTCGTACCGTCAGTGCTTCACCGGAATTATTAGAGTGCACACCGGTGCTGGACCAGACTGTTTAATGTTTTTGTGTTTGTGTAAGTGTTATGTATTTTAACGAATTTAATGTGTGACGAGTTCCTCGAGTGAATGAAAAAAGCAAGAGGTATATGATGATGAAGTTGTAAATACTTCGAAACATGTCGTAAACGAATTAGATGAAAAACAATTTGAAGTCACAAGACGGACCTCATAAGGTAATTCATTGTATTAAAAAGCCATTCTTCTATCAGGAACCTTAATCCAAATAACAATTATTCATCTCCCTCAAATCTTTTGTTTCTAATACATAAATTATATCTAAATTTACTTTGTTGTCAACTCTTGCCTCTTTTCTTTGTCAGTTTTTACGTGACTGTAGTTGTCATGGCTCTGGCTTTGTAATATATACTCCTACAGCTAATACTAGATGGAGTATATGTATAGTCCTATAGCTAACACTGAAGTAGTATATGTAATGGGAATCAGTCACTTACTGCAAGCAAGAAAAAGAATTGCTTTGGGCTTCTAAATTTTCCACAGGTATGAAGATTTGTTTTTTCTATGTTAACACTGAATCGCTACTATATGCGAGGCAGTCGGTTGTTTTTTTTTTTAAGGGGATATGTAGTGGTTCCGTTACTTGAGGCACTACCTTTTTTAGCCGACAATACGTATATCTTAATGAAATGAAAGTGATGTTGTTGTATCAAATAAACATTGTAATTCAAACATTGAGATTCACTCTTGAGAAAACCGCTAATTATTATTATGTAAACTTCATCCTCCAAAAATAATTTCAACTGATGTTGTTACAGACATAGACATACAATCCTTCAGTGTAAGGCCCATACTCCCCAAACTGTCACAAAATTCCTTTTACTTATCCACTCTTAGTAAGAGCCCATCCATTTAACAAGCAAATAAATGTTCCAAATTCTTGTAATTAATGATCTGGATGTCAGGATAGGTTAGATTATATTAGCTTAAAAATTACATTACTAAAAGCCCTAACTGTGTATCTATCAAAACAGACTGGTACCTTGATCAGTCCTTGATTTCTCTATGTTCATACAGCTACGTACATTACAAAATCGAGTATATTTTAATTTATCAAAAAGTCGATAAAACTTGACCACATATTTATTAACCATTTCCACTTGCTTGGGCAAATTTTGAGACATTGTAAAAATTCCTTCTGTGCTAATCCAAATTGCTAGGCTTTACAAATCTAGCAAAGACTTCCTTTGGCAATATTTTAGCATTGACTCTACAATAAAATCGGAGTATTACTCTGTAATACAAGGAGTATTACTCAGGAGTATATTAGAGAGTATTACTCTACTCTATAATACAAGCAGTATCGTTCATCTTGAGATGTGTTCATTGTACACTTTTTATGTAGAAGATATGTACGTTCAAGATACATATGTATATAACTAAATTGTTTCTTGATTTGCCTTTATGCTTTATATAATTTAATGCTTTCAACATTAACCGACAGTGATTATAAAAATTGTATTTTTGGTTAATCCAAAGGAGGTTTTTTCATCAAGGTGATGGTCATTTATCTATACAAACAAGCTAGAAGTTATAGTTGGCTGAGGTAAAAACAACAAAGTTAAATAAATGCTTGAGTAAATATTAAATTATGAAAGTGATTTGTATAAGTTGTCTAGTTTATATAGTGGTTACCAATGTCTTCTTTCGTAGAAAAGAGGTACCCGGTTCATTTCCTGCAGAGCCAAAAAAATGTATTAAAGGAGATGATCTGAATGATTTGAATTTCTATAATATACGATTTGACCACTAGAAAATATGTTAATTAAAATATGTTTTCATCCGTATTAGTAGACCCTTCTCCCAACTATAAGGATACATTTCTGTTTATTTTAAGTAGTAAACCACGAGAGAAGTAGTGTATAACTTACTCTGTATTTAAGGCTGGAAAACTGTTATTCCTGAAATGCTGGAATGTAACGAAAACATAACAATATGAATATAGATCCGGTTATTTCATCTATAAATCCATTCCTGACTAAAACTGTATTATGTGACAACTACCATGCTAAATTATTTTCAGGCAATGATGATAAAAGACAAATATTAAGTATGCTTTTGTAAACGAGTAACTAAATAATATTTTAAACAACTCAAAGTATAACATGAACTAAATGCCAAAATTTAATAGCATCATAAATGTGCCAACGAATTAAAAGTTGAATACATATGTTTGGAAATATACAATAAAAACCTGGATGCCTGTATGAAAGTGTGATTGTTTAAACAACTTTAGTTGGATACAACACTATACTTTCAATAAGATACTATTCGTTCAGAGAAGCATGTAAATTCACTGCCTACAAAAAACTACGGAAGAATACTTCATAAACTATTTAAAGCTTGGACTTGAATCAATAAAGGTTCTATTATAAAGTGGTAGAATAAAAATGTATTATACATATACAAACATAGTTGAAAGTTGCATCAGCTCTATCTTTTATTCCCAAATCCTTCTATTCCTAGACCTTTCTTTTTTCTCTATCTATCTATCTATCTTCTATCTGTCTTCTCTCTCTCTCTCTTTAGATGCCTGCCCTGAACCTACACAAGTAGATCACCGGCAGGTAAGCACACCTACACTCAATCACAGAATATAACCTGCTAGACTATAGAGGTAACATTGTTCTACATAACATACAAACACAACATTTTATTCAAAATTATTTTGCACATATAATAACAAAAGTTAACAAAGGCTTTTGTTCGTGCATTTGGTTCCTTTGCAAACCGAGTCGTTGGCTCGTAAGTTTTTTAATTACTATGGACATTATTAAACATATTTTATTCAACTTTGTCCATGTAACCGTACATGCTGAGGTTGAGGAAAAGTTGTGTGTGTATGCCTGAATCCTATTGTTCATCACAATTAGAGCATGTTACAACATTCTATTTAAAATTAGTTTCAAGAAATGTGGCACAAATTTAAAGAGATTATTCCAGCATGATTATTGAAATTAAATATTATTATTTTCCCCTTTTAATTGAGCAAAATTTCTGTCAGTATTTAGTACATTTAGTTTTTTAAACCTTTATAATAAAACAAGTCGTGTGTGACTTTTAGTACTAAACCACAGTGTAGCCCTATTTTTGATTGCTTTGTTGGTTCGACCCTAAAATGCATGGGTAGATGCCTATTTTACAAAAGACATCTGGTGATAGACTTTCTTTATAGCTTTTAATGCAAATTAACTTTTTTTTATATTTCAATAAAATATTATATTTTATGAAGCACTAAAGTATTTAGTATATTTATCATAGAAATTGTTATATTAGAAAAGAATGTAGCGTTGTTTACTTATTTGCAGTTTTGTTACTATTTTTAACATTATCATCGGCTATTTTATCATCTGAAAATCTACTATAGTGAACAATAAATGTCATAAAATACTCATATTAAATGAAAATTTTACATTTCTCAGACAAACAAAAAATAATAAGCTTGTTCTAGAAAAGTGTAATTTTAGTAGGTCTAACATAATTTCCTTTCATAATAAGTTTTAATTTAAGAATTAAAATGTTTGGAATCTATAACCTTTCATATTCTTATTGTTGTTTGAAATAAAACTTACAAATATTTACCTTTAATTACATATCAAAGAGTGGAAAGTTACATTGAAATATCTGTCAAGATATCACAGCATATTTTCATAATGATATTGTTTTAATGTCCAAATACTACCCTTAAACAGACAGTATTACATATGATTTTTAAACACGTCTATTACTTCAGTATACATCTATTATCTTTCACTATACAATGATTTGCAATAGACCTGCTAAAAAATACTTGCTAAATAACAAATTGTTTAAATACATTTTGTGTAGCTAATTAATCATAATTTTGTTTAAATATAAACTTACAAAATATTCTTTTAATGAAATATAGTAATTCTACTCATAAATACCTCACAAAATCGTGTATAAAATAAACACACAAACATAGTTTTAAAACTTAATTATTTTCACAAAAAACAAAATTCAATATTATTGACTGTGACGATCTACTGTTTTTGTTGACAAAAAATTTAGGTTCAACAATCTGCTGTGGTAGGTACCTTACGACAAATTATTCTTTGTTTAATGTCTAATTATTTTTTAAATCATTTATTTATAGTAAGTATTTTTACGTAATTTTAGTCACGTTACTTAATTAAACATATTATCATTTTTGCTGTTATGTATAAAATTTTCCAAATATTACTGCTGCGCCTTTTATTGAAGGATGTAACAGCAAAATAAATAAATTAATTAAAATTATTAAAAAGAACAGCAAAGGAATTCAACAACAGTGTGTACAGTAGAACCCCTGTAATCCGAACGTCCGCCAAGCCACCATAGAACACCATAGGAGTGAAACTAAAAAAAGTCATTTGAATTTTTTTCTACTGTAATATTTTCCAAACTACGTTTACTATAAATATAATGTACGTCTATTATTTTAATTAAATAAACAGTGTCCAACTAATTGCAAAGTATTTCTCATTTTTCTAAAAAACTTCTAATTTATTTTAGCCACGTTTTAGCTGTTAAATTATGTGAAAAGCAGAAGAATATGTTCTGTAAACGAGTCGATAGTTCGAATCCCCCTGCGGTTCTAATTAGTTTGAATTGAAGAAGTTCTACTGTATTTAAAGAAGTAATGATTCTATCATTAATGAGTGTTTAACAAACAATGTATAGAATAGATCTTAAAACAAAACTCTTAAGGAAGGTGAAGTTTGTAGTAGTTCTACTTAATGTTGAAGTAGTTCAATTTACGATGGTTCTACTGACCTTGGTTTTTGTGTGCAATGATTACACTTTTAGTAATTTATAAGTCCAATGGGACCAAATTGAGAATGTTAAAAACAAAGAAATCTTAATACACAGAAAATAAATAAAATTTAAATAAACAGCCTACATTTTAAGACATGGTAGAGTTATGTATTCAAAGGTAATCTTGTATT
>JAGFPH010000263.1:439003-450487 GCA_018207615.1 Philaenus spumarius | reverse complement strand
TTATCAATATTAGTATTCCATATAATAATTGTGTTTTGATCACTTATTAGTGGTTTTGTTTTACTTAAAACAGTGTAATGCAAACAACTTTAGTTTGGTCAGCGATTCGTCAAAATGAAAAATTTATATATTTTTGTTACCGCCCAGTATTAGTTGCTAAATGTTAGTAAGTTTAATGAACATACCATATCTGCCTTATTAAAATTTAACTTTTATTCAACAGGGTGAAGCAAAATTTTGCAATCAATTCATTCAATCGTACACCGATGGTTTTATAACAAATACATTCATTATATAGTTGTTTATTTGGACATTTACAATGATTTGTGTAAACGAAATATAATAAACGATGATTTGAGGGTATGCATCGACTCTTTTTGTTAAAAAAATCGTACTTTCAACTGATGCATATAATATTAATATTTAAATCAAAAGAGACATACGGTTTTACCTTATTTATTGAAATCTGAATTATACCTCTTACGGTTTTAAAATTATTATAGGTTTAGCTATAGGCTTCTTCTGGAAACTGTTTAACAATCACTGTGGTAATCTGTTACATCCTCTGTGTGCTGATATTTTGAAAGTAAATAACATTTGCCTAGGAGCATTTATAAAATAAAATAAAACAACAGTTTCAATAATTTATTATAATTTTCTTACAACTAAAATATCTTATCTTCAGAACATGGATGTAATTCTTTCACCCGGTTTCTTCTATTTGTTCAGTTAATATTTAAAAGAACTTTATATGAAAACAAAAACATTTTATAAAATTAATAATTGCAAATGTTTAAGGGAAACTTATTTATATGAAGTAAAAGATAAACAAAATAAGACTTATAAAAACTTATTTTAAATAAAAAATTGTTTGCTTTATAAGATGAGGTCTAATTTGTAGGGTATGTTGATTACATAGGCTGTTGGACACTAAAGAAAATAATTAGATATTTCTTTTAGTAAGCATACAAACCACATATTGTTTTTTTTTTATTTATAAGAATTTTAAGAAATAGACATTGTATATTTTCTTCGTTAGGTTCCCTTACCTCCATTAGTTTTCACACTGCTTCACACAATTTACTTAAACTTTTTTTAGCTGACTTCATTTTTACATTTACAAATATTTTTCGGAATGTTAAATGAGCCTCCTTATTATTTATTAAATTTTAAAATTAAGTTCGTGGAAGATGTAGGAAATCACGCTTAAAAATCAAAATTGACAACATACATAAAATGTTTCCAGAAATATACTAAAGCAGTGTTTACATGTATTACATATGTATTAGTGTATTTATATGATTCCAAAAATGTTGTTATACCCTGTAAAATGTTTGTTTGGTATCTATGCACTTGAAACAATTGCGGAGCAGGTGAATGTAACTGTAAAACAATAAGTTACATTTGCTTACATTATCTTATAAAGAATAAACTGTTAGATATTGCTATTCAGTGGGATATGCATTACAATATGTGGCACAACCCTCAGCTTTTGCAAGTTTTTTTTTTTTAATTGTTGTTCAGATGTTAATTACCTAAGATTTGTGAAATAAACATAATATCATTTGTTTCAAACATTTTTCAAACTTTACAATAATATTTATTTTATATAATTCCTATTTTAATAACTAACTTATTATTGTAGGTTATAAGGAGTGAAGTTATTTGCATTTATATTCTTGTAAAATCAATGAAATAGTTATTTTTATATTGTTAAAGTTAATTGTGAGACGAATAAATAAAATAGTGCAATAAAATGTTTTAATTGTTGTAATAATATCATGATGAATTATAACTTTTCAGTTATTTAACATGGTTTCATGGTTATTAAACATGGTTTAATAATTGTTTCTGTGATGAAAATTCAAATAAATACCAATATGTCATCCAGGATGTACAATCATAAGTCCCACAGGAGCCTTGATGGTCTTCTCTCAGTATATATAAGTGCCTAGTTCTAGAGCGTTACTTTATTTATAAATAATATTAAAAATGTATTGTTTTATGTTTCTTTTATATGCAAATTATGTTATCTATACTGTAGAGTTTATATTATCAAATGACGATGTTGTGTTACACCTGGTGTGCAGCGGTTAATTTACACATACTATTTATGCTAAAAATTATTATAAGTCAGTATATATATAATATATATATATATATAATACGTAAGTAAAAAAGGCATAGAACTAAGACCAGGATTTTAACCCTGAATCTTTGGCTTTACCAATTGAGCTATCTAAGTCAACACAGCAAGCTTCTGTGAGCCAGCAATGACTCAGGAACTGCTGGTTGTGTTCTCTCAATTCGTATGTTTTTCCTCAACAAGATGCATTGCTGGATTTAGGCATCTTGAGGCCATAGTCAATTTTATATCCTGTTTGGGTACTAAATTTGGGCCTCTACTTTTTACCCTGTGTGCTCGACAACTTCTGCGGCCTTAGGCAGTCTGCCTAGACCGCTTAGTCGGATTTCCGGTACTGACAAAATCTCTTTTCAACAAGAAAAGATGTCTATGTTGGTCTCTATTTGCTATGATGCTACATTTTAAGTACTTTCATTTATATTTGATTTAATTTTTAGGTTACATGTCTGACTCTCTAACCTTTTTTTTTTTGAAAATGCAAAAAATTACCAGGTTTACAAAATAATTTTGTTTAAAGTTAGTCTTCCTTGATCACAAACATTTTTATATTTTTGGTCTTCGAAGATCAACCGAAATAATGTAAAAATCTGGGGCTGAAAATTTACACGTTCACTTATCAGACATTTATGATTTTCATATAAATATGTCTTGTAAAACTTAGAAATGTTCAACTAAAAATGTAAACACATGCACATCTCCAAATAAAAATTATCAAAATGATTTTCAAGTGGGTTTTCCAAATGTATTATTATTTTACAAAAAAAGTAATTTGAAAATTAAATTTTAAACTTTACATAATGAATAAATATTTTAATGTAAAAGTTACCTGTTCCAGTAATACAACTTCTTCTCTTTGCTCCTCGGTCTCTGGCTGGAGCCTAACAAACCTTGCATTCATCTGCGGGCTTCCCGATTGCTGCACCAATAGCTCGCCAAACATCCTCTTTCATATTTTTGTAAAAGTTTTGCATTTTTCAGGTCCTTAAAACTGAATGTGACCGATAAATAGTTGATTAGTGTAAAACCATCTTCATCTGAACACTAAATACACACTTGCAAGCACACCCCTTTGTCATCCACACTGACACCAACTATCTTTGTACTCGCACAAAAAAACACCTCCAGGAAGCTGAGCGTGAGCAGCTCATTCTGCATACTGGTGAGTCTGGTTGATTGACTAGAAATGAGCCGTTCAGCTCGCAAGTAGGTACCATATTTTAGATTAACTACTTTGTAAGCTTTTTAACAATATTGAAATTAATTTCACTAAAATTTACCAAACCATTGAAATGAGAAATCATGGGTCAAAATGTATGAATTAGGTAGCTTAATTGGTAGAGCATTGGTGCATAAAGACAGAGAACCTGGGTTCAAATCTCAGTTTCTGTTCTTTGTTTTTCACTTAGAATTTAGTTAATCAACTTTACCCTTACTTAAGAAAGTTTATAAAAAGAATTGAAAAAATATATTTCTTAATATATATATATATATATTGAGAATTGTACTTCCAAGACAGTCAATGGAAATGAAACAAGTGTGCCTTGCACAAAAAATGTATTACAGTGCTTGTTTTGGTCAGAAGTAAAAAATTGCAATGTGAGCTATGAGGAGTAGTTATACACACCATCCTGTATAATTCTCTAAAAGTTAAACGGCTCTTGCTTTTTATATTATTCTTTTAAAGCTAAAGCATTATCTGTTTTAGTTGATCAATTTTAAATTTGATTTGTTTGTATGAACATTTTATTTTGTTATTCTTATTGGAAAGTTAACAGTCAGTAACAATGTGAGAAGAATGCACAGATAATGACAAACATTATGAACAATGTAAATAAACCATGCTCCACAAACTGCCATTTTCATTTTTTAACTACACCTATATAAATTACTGTGAAAGTGCTAATATTTTTAAACTTTAATTTATCGGTTCTCTAGTATGACACTCCAGTCAAATTTAATAAATAACACAAGAAGACCATTTTATTTATATGGAGCTTGTCTATTGGTGACATTTTGATAGGTATTATTTCAATAACAAACAATCCGACTGGCCCATAGTTTTCATACTTATTTATGTTTGTTTCAGTTTCAATTAATGCATTTTTAAATGGTCAATATAGTGTAACTTGCATTTTGTTAAGGCCCAGGTTAATATTTTTGTGTTTATGTACCTGTCTACATTTACTTTTATTACTTCTCAAAAAGTGGGAAAAGTCAGAAAACAGGACGATTGCAAGTTACCAGGTAAAATGAAAGGAACTACTAGTTAAATATTTTCCTATACAGATACAAAGTAAATTGTATATAAATAATAAAATAAATATAATTTTTCGCAAAAGAATATTTAATTGTCTAACAAGGTTTTCTTCTCATAAGCCAAGTTCTAGTTTTAATTCTACACGTTGTAAATGTTGCAGTTAAGTATCATTTTAATTGTTTCACAATTATAACTATGCTCTGCCGTTGCTAGCATGCTTAAGTTGTTTAATGTTTTGTTTGAGAAATTGTGTTCATTTAATTTATTTATATGTTGTTTTCTTCTCATAAACCAAGTTCTAGTTTAAATTCTACACGTTGTAAATGTTGCAGTTAATTATCATTTAAAATTGTGAACCCTATCAAGTGCATTGTTTCACAATTTATAACTATGATCTGCCGTTGCTAGCATTTCATTGTTGAACTTTTGATACAAAGAAATGCATCTTTGAACACAAAACACTAAATTTAAGGTTGCTAGAATCGTGCAATTTTAAATAGTGTACATATATTAACCCATTAAATAAGCAACATGGATATTATAATTTAATCTTAACAACAGTCCTAAAAATAAAGCAAAAGAATTAACAACATATTTTAACAGAACTCATTAATTCATACCTTACATTACAAAATTAGGCTTTTGTAAAGTTTACAGTGTAAAACATTTGGAGCTTGATTTTATGCTCTCTTTCTCTTTTTCTCTCTCTGCTTGGTGTGTTACAATTTCATGAAATTAAAACATCTACCTTACCTAATTAGTGTTCAAACATAGAATAGACAGAATAATTATTATTATAATGTACTGGTTGTTCCAGCTGAAATTTAGATGTATAAATAACGCACATTTTAAAGATTGTAAATTATCTTTTTTTAAATAAAAAATATAGTTATTTGTTGAAATTTAAACTAATGAAAAAAGTTTTACTGGGTTGAATGGAAATCAGGATTTTTGTTTATTTTGTTGTTGTTAAAGACCATTCGTGTAAAATCTTGTTTGTGGTCCGTCTTGTAGTCTTGTAAAAACATAATTTTTTAATCCAATATTTGTATTTTTTAATTTGATTACTATTTACATGAACGTTCCTGCCAACTCCAACTGCACTATTTGAGAGCGTGAACTTTCTTTGTAGTTATACAACATCGTGCATCCATGATACCCTTGATAAATATCACAATTGCATAGGGGTTTACTGGTGCCGTAACGCACTGGAACACTTTTTTATGATTTTTTTACATTGCACTGGACTCCCTAAATCACAATCATTCAACACTCGGTTCAGAATTTTTCGTCCGCCAATCACCAATCAAAAAGCTCAAGATATCCCCACACTACAGTACGTAGCGACTATGCGATCCAACTACAGTAAAGTCTCCCACGTTGTCCCTCAGCTTGGAATCGAAATGGGACAACTTGGGAGCACCAGGCTCCCGTCTGCCGGCCTCGCGGCACACCTTTAATTGTTCGGCGAGTGCTGCAAACTGCTACAAATAAAAGACCGATTCAGAGTCGCGGCGGTCGAAAAGTTTAAATACCAGCGATGCGTAAACTTTTATAGTATTAACTTTTTCGGCATGATGAGATTATTGTAATCAAAATAAGACCAAACATGATACAATTTGGACCACAATTAGTGATTAATACTTATCGAATAACTCATTTAATTTCACAATTAATTAATTAAAAATAAATATTCCAAATGAGAGCACAACATGGAATACGTACAAAGAATGGCTCTATACTGACAAACGCCGTCAAAAATAAAGGTCGAAAAGCGCTCTAAAAGGAGAAAATATTTAAACGTAAGTACCTATACACCGGCCTCACAGCGATTTACTGTATTTAGCGATATGCGAATGCGCTCGGTACATACTACTTCTTGCGAACTGTCAAAAGCTAAAAAGTAGATGGACGCTTTGACGTTGACATTGTGATGTTGTTCAGTTTTATGAACTTTGAGTGTCGTTAGAATAATTCACTAACAAGCGTCTGTTTTGAGTTCTCCTGATAAGCTTGCTTGTGTTTAAAAATTGTTTTTGTATAAGAAAAGTCATCTTTGATATACATAAAATGTGTTTAGGTTTACAGTCTTTAATCAAGTATTGAAATTTCTGATAAAGGCTATCGACTAAATAAGAGACATTTTGCCAAGATTTTGTTTAAAATAATATGTGTCTCTAAAATGTATGTGTTTTTTATGCGCTATATACAATTATAAAAATAATTACATATACATGTGTTCCGGCAGCGTTCCGGTACTGAAAAAATTACGAGTAAACCCCTGCAACTGCATATTGTAACACTAAATAATAAAACAAAGATTTATCATGCGACTTCCAGACAGCTTTTCTGTTGCCCTAGGTTAATGTGAGTTTATAATAATAAATGTAATGAGACAGAAATATTTCTGCAGTAAAGTCGTTTCGTTCAGTTTTCTCAGGTATAGGTACTACATTTAATTATTACTACTTTTGAAGTTATTATACAAATTATATCTGCTAGGATCCATGAAATAAATTTCAGGGCAATTTTCTGCCAATCCTAACGTAACACTTTCACTTAAGTTTGTCGACGCGTTTCGGAGTTCCTCCATTATCGAGACCTATTTCAGTACTCCGAAACGCGTCGACAAACTTAAGTGAAAGTGTTACGTTAGGATTGGCAGAAAATTGTACTGAAATTTATTACTACTTTACTCATTTATTCTTACAAAACATAAATTTTATAGATATATTAATTTTTCCAAATTGCTTTTACTTACTGAGTGTAAACCCAAAATGTAAACGGTTAGAATAATATATATTTTTTTTTAATGTTACTAACCTTAAAATAAAATGTAATTTATTAAAATACTGTAATGGTTCAAATTTACTTTTTAAAACTTAAAATACAAAATCTGTAAAAGTTTGTAGCAAAAAATATCCCATAACAGAATACATGCCATGACTAAAATGTTTTGTTTTATATAGTAAAAAGACTTTTCAAGAGAAGGACATGTGCTGAAAGTAAAAATGTAACCTTAAAGTAAAGTACCCAGTACCCAGGTGTAGTAAAATGTGATTTATACTTGATAATGACAGTTGATCCACACTTTTGACATTCTGTGTATATTTATAATACATAAATAGTTGTAAATGTTCAAATAAACAATACCAAAAACCCAACTGAACTGCTTAAACAACAATGTACAATTAATAAACATGTGTTTAGTATTATTACAAAGTATGAATTTAACATAATTTTGAATGCCTTAAATAATTAGTTTTTAATAAATTAATTACAAAAACATTATTATTATTAATCGATGTTTGCTATGAGACCCTGGAATTGCAGTTTGCAGTACAGAGAAACTGCTGCATGCTCTCAAATAGCAATATTACATTCCGTGTATCTTTAAGTATTTCTCATTAATGGACAATATTCGGGTACATAAATATTTGATGTTTTGGTTTTATGGTTGTGCTGTGGTTTAGATTATGGTTTCTTTATTTTCTAAGTGCCCAAGGGTAATCTTTTCTTTTGTAAAACTAGTTTCATCCGTGTACTGTTGTGGCGATTATTTGATTGTTTTACTTTAACAAACACACACGCATACACTTATAATCAAATACATATTTATGCTTAAATATAGTACCTATAATGTATGGAATATACTGTATATATATATTCTATATATATATAGAATAATACTTGTAACGATTATACATATTAATTATAAGATATAAATACTTATCTATGCAACAAATATACATAATATAATAAAATAAGAAACATGACACGTACTTGCAAAAACTGTCTTTTGTGATAACTTAGTCATATTCTTAGAATTTGTGTTTAATTCTTTGTAAATTCATGTTTTGGAATTCATACAAAAGTAATTCTCAGGATAAGTGATACATATGTTAGTTCTCTAAACTGTTTCAAAGCTATTTTTATTTTATATTTCTTAATATTTTCAAACATAGATATTATGTTTGTATATACGATATATTATTTACATAAGATTATATTAATATATACGATTGTATGAACAATATACAGTATAATAAAAACTATTCATATGGATATTTGTAGCTACTATACCGTATGTAAATATTAATTATATTCTATCCGAATAAATGGCCTTCCAACTTCGGTAAAAAAAAAAGAAGAAAATGTAAATATAGATAATTTGAAAACTTCTAACATATCTTGTACTATCTTTGAATTAAATATTGTTATCTTTTTATTTTTGTGCTATGTGTACCTATAACTTATTTGAATCAATTGATTTTGATTTTATGTTTTAATGCTCATGTTTTATAAATACATTATAAGATGTTGAACATTAGATACCCCAGCATTCTGTAGCTTAAATATATAGTAGACGTTTATACCATAGCAAATTAACAGTAACAAGAAATAAATAGAAACGGGTGTCTTATCATACCGAAATCTTAGATCATGTACATTATATAGTTTATTATTAGCATTAAAATCCATTTTCTGTAAATTGAATACTATTTCCATTTTCTGTAACTAGCATCAATTGTGATTCTATTTCTGTTATTAAAAGTTTGCACAAATTATAAATAGTATGTTCTTGTTATTAAATAAGTGATAAGTGACAGGAAAGGCTACAATAGAAATATCGGCTCGGACATCGACGATCCGATATTTCTTCAAATATTATATAAAAATAAAGTGTCTAATTTTACCGGTCACACAAGACAAACAAAACTTATTAAAGAAATAAAAGCACAAAATGTAAAAACTTTTTTTGAAACATACCCGGGATGATTTCAAATCTTAAGGTCTACCATGGATTTCTGTGTAGTAGGAAAGTTGATTTTCAGGAATAGATAGCAAATTGGTGTTGAAGATTAGTCGCATCATAAACTTCTTTCATAGCTGTTCTCAAATAAATATTTTACAAAAAACAGGTCATTTAAAGGGTGGTTGAACATCATATTAATTCCAAATGATAAATAGAGTAAAAACCTTCATCTTTACCAGTTTGTTTTATTAACTTGTTTTTTTACTGTCAAGTTTAATGGGCATAAATATGAACAGTGAACTCGAATAATCAAACTAGATATGGTATCAATCAATCGACTGTGCAACTACGGTATTGGTATATAATTTAAGGCATAAGATTAACAGCTACTGCTTGAGGCCCAGCATATATCTCATTGCAGTTTAAGGCTAACAAATCTATTTGGTTGTCGAGTATAAAATTAGTATACGTATAATATGAAGGTAGTAAACATTAATTTTACTACCATCTCCTCTTGCTTCGTTATCACACTACTTAATTTTATCTTTTTTCTTTGTCGCTTAGCACAAACTCCATATTAAACCTCTCTAATTTTATTATTGCTGACTTTTTATACCTAAAATAGTAATAGAACTTTTCTTTATAAATTATGATGTTTGATGTAATTATTTGCAGCTCATTTTTTAGTAAATTTTGAAGTTATACATTACTGAAAACTGAATGAATTTGCAAGCATTTCTTTGTGAATATTGTATGTAACACATGTTTATAAAATATAAATTGTTTTTAACAGGCTTCATTCATTTTGTTGTTCAGTTTTTCTCTTAAAACCAAACTCACTAAATAAAATTAATTCTTTTTAATACTATGTAATATTAAACAATTATATCAAAGTCAAAACTAATCAAAATGGTACATTAAAACACAATAATTACATACGCAGCTCACTTAAATTTAATATAACTTACTGCATATTAGTCAATACTGTATTGTAATTTATAAAGAAATATAAAAACCCTATATATATGTCATTATTTTATTTAATACTTCTATTATTACTTTTGTTACGCAATACACCTATGAAAGTGATAATAAACTGTACAAAATTGAAACAATTGATTTTAACTGAAGTTTCACCTAGAGGTAAGAGCCCTAACAGCATAGGCTACCAATTGTAGAACTATCATTCATATTAAATCAACTCTTCCTTATCTTACAAACATTTTTCTAAACAACATAGTCAGCTCTGTAATTCAATATGACATATATGTATAAAAACAAAAGTATTATTTGGTGATCAAGTCATCAATTATACAAGGCGTTTCTAAAATGTACAGACAAATTGTCCTATGTACATAATAATTTGAAGTAAATACCTTAAATGCGGCTTCATATTTTAGGAAAAACCACTTAATAGATGGAAATCAAATCATCGTAGTGCAGATGTTTACTTGAACTTTATCTTCATTTTGATCCATAGAATCAATCATATCAGGAAATTCTCAAATACATTTCCGGTGCGGTATCGTACTGTTTGTATATTAATAAACGAGTACCGGTAAGTGGTATTTACCAACTTGAAAGAGCATAAAAACACCAGAAATTCCACATTAAAAAATATTCTATACAGTTTGAATGGACTGCTTATTAACTTAATGTATTCCATTTACTAACTTTAAAGAACATAAAAGCACCAGAAATTCCACATTAACAAATTTCAAAACAGTTTGATTGGACTGCTTATTTACTAAATGTATTCCATTTACCAACTTTAGAGAACATAAAATACCAGAAATTCCAATTTAACAATTTTTTTAAACAGTTTGAATGGATTGCTTAATGTATTCCCTTTACCAACTTTAAAGAGCATAAAAATACCAGATATTCCACATTAACAAATTTTCAAAACAGTTTGAATGGACTGCTTATTAACTTAATGTATTCCATTTACCAACTTTAAAGAGCATAAAAATACCAGAAATTCCACATTAACAAATTTTCAAAACATTCTGAATGGACTGCTTATTAACTTAACGTATTCCATTTACCAACTTCAAAGAACATAAAAATACCAGAAATTCCACATTAAGAAATTTTCAAAACAGTTTGAATGGACTGCTTATTAACTTAATGTATTCCATTTACCAACTTTAAAGAGCATAAAAATACCAGAAATTCCACATTAACAAATTTTCAAAACAGTTTGAATGGACTGCTTATTAACTTAACGTATTCCATTTACCAACTTTAAAGAGCATTAAAATACCAGAAATTCCACAATAACAAATTTTCAAAACAGTTTGAATGGACTGCTTATTAACTTAA
>JAGFPH010000263.1:373455-383960 GCA_018207615.1 Philaenus spumarius | reverse complement strand
TGGATATTCAGATCTTGTTAATGTATGAACTCCTTGTGTTGTGGATAATTAATTACTATTTCTTGTTGTTGCAAAGAATGGCTTTGGTTAGGAGGAGTTGAGTAGTAATACTTACATATTAAGTAGTTTGAAATAAATTTAAGAATTCCTTACAATGTGTTCTAAAAATAAAAAATATAAAAATTTTTTGCAAACAATTTTATAAAAAAAAAAGGTTTTACTTAGAGCCAGCTATAGTCCAAATAATTTGGAAGTTCATTAATCCTAGAACTGACTGATGGTTAAATTCCAAGAATGATAAGCAATTTTTGCACATCTTGCAGTTGTCTGTTTGGAAATTTAAAAAATATATTACATATACATAAATCATGTTCCATATATCTTTTTTGGAATTAACTATAGAACATGATAATATTATAACTAAGGCACCAATCTATATTCAAAAACCGTTATTATTTGAGTCATTTTTTATAAATACATCTCGCAGTCCTTTCTTTGGTCACCTCTTATTTGATGACACGCGTTTCGCCTTTTGTTCAGGCATTGTCGAATCACAATAATTCCTTAAGAAAAGTGGCATTTGTGCAATGCTCGTCAATTACCACAAACAATTAATACATTAAAAAAAAACATATATATATATATATATATATATATATATAAATATATACACAACTAGTGATGTGAGTCAGGAATATTCCCAGTGGGAAGGAAGTTTATAAATGGGAATATTTCCAAGGAACTTCCCGAAGCCTTTAAAAGTTCCCAAAATGTGGGAATTTATGGGAATGTATAGAATAACTCCTATATTTCAAGTTTCAAGTTCTTTTGGATTTAAAAATGTTTTAGAGCCTTAATTGTGAATAAAAGAGCAATTAAAAAGCTAATGAACATGAATAATATATATGATATACCATGATAGAAACTTGTATATCAACATTAAAAAATCATAAAACGGGATACCATGATAGAAACTTGTATATCAACATTAAAAAATCATAAAACGTGCCCTATTTAAATATATTGAACAATCTCAATAATGTCTGGTAGTAAATTTTGAAGGTTATTAAGTGTAATACTATTATAATAATCTATCACAATTTCACACATTTTACTACTCCTTTTTTGTTGTATCATATTATTTGATTGATCAAAACATGAATTCATGTTTTGTCTCTTAAAAGAATATATTTGATTATCTTCAAATAAAAAGATTAAATTTCCCTCCAAGAAACATGACACTATACAGGCAAAGCCACACAGGAGTAAGTACCCACAATTCCAAGAGAGGAGGAGAGGTTGACAGTTCAGTTATGTTTATAACTTATGTCAGTTTTGAGGCGGCTCATGTGGTGACTGGTGCTCGAGACAGTTGACTGGACTGGGACTATTCATTGGAATTTGCCTTTGTTTGCGGTTGTAAATTTTTTAGTTGTTTAATTTTAGTCAATTAGTTATTTTTAAGTTTTATTTGTAGTCAAAAAATGATCAAGAAAAAAAGGGCCAGTTTGGAACTTTTTTAATGGAAAAGGGAAGGGTGTTGTTTTAAGGAATACAAACAAGCTAACGCTGTAAAAATAGAAAAACATATTAAAAAGTGTTTCAAGTGCCCAACAGAGTTGAAAAATATTTTGGTACTTCCAAAAAAACAAAACTCTAGTCCGTAAAATAAACAAAAGTTAATAGCTTGTTATAGGTTAAACGGTTAAACCAATCTTTAGAAAACACAACTTAGCATTTTTTTCAAGCTAGTATAAGAAGGCCTATAAACTTATTGTGTTTAAGAAAATAACAAGTTTAAAATTAATTTTTTTTTGTTTGAATCATCATTAAAATTCTTCTCTGTCACAATATCTAAATCACAAGGAAATTTTAGTTAAAATCTGTAGTAAAACTAAAACTGAAATATATTTATTGATAGAATAAATTTTTTTAAAATAATATCTTTGCATACTGATAAAATCAATAAGTAGTACTTGGTTTTTAAGTCAAAATCCGAAAAATAATAATTTACGCCATTGGGGAGCCACGTTTACATTATTAAGTCATGACAAAGACATCAAAAAGGTTATAGCCTACTTTCTGTTTCAAAATTGTAATTTGAAGCCAAAAATAATTTTTATTTCAGAATGGGATTATTTCTTTTATTGAATAGCATGTTTATTTTCATCAGTTAATACTGAACAATTAAGCAACAAATTATTTGCATTCGGGGTCGATTAACCTTTGAGTTTGAGGTATCTCATAAATTCCCGGGAATTTATGAATTTTGGGAATATTCCCGGCAACATTCCCTCAAGTGTAAATTCCCGGGAATTTTACATCACTATACTATATACACAACACAAATAATTCGGTACAGTTCATAGGAATTGTTTAGGAAAGCCGCACACGTGCAAGTCGGTCTGTCCTTGCGTCATTACTAATCGTGGTTATCTTGGTTAGCGGGGAAGGATTCTGGAAGGGGTAACTAAAAGGTGACCAAAGAAAGAACTGCGAGCAGTAAACGAACTCTAAGGTATTTATAAATACCACTTCCAATCCAGTGAGGTAAACACAAACATATCAAGTCATTTTTTATTTCACAAAAACATATATTTCACTTTCACATCCCGTATCTTGAATACATATTAAATTAGAAAGAAAAGTCTAATATAAAAAATGTTCACTGTTTCAATAAAAAAATATATAGGTCTTCACGTATATACAGTTAATATAACTTGATATCGTATACTGTACTGGCAGCGCTGCGGCGTTTGGATTTCTTTTGGGCCAGTATTCAAACCAACTATAGCCAAACTATCGACTATTTTACCATAGATTTGTAGGATATAATCTAAAAATTTTATTCGTATAACTTTCTTTGAGATATAGTTAGCTGAGGCCAAGCAAATCACCAGCTGATTAATGCGTCGTAAATTACGAAAATCACTTCATTCACAAACATTCAAATGAGTCATAATTTCCGATTCGTATCAGTTTTAGGCTTAACTAACCATCTAAATGATAAAAAATATACCTAATATCATATTTTACATGATTAAAATCAGTTATTCAATGCTTGTGTGAAAATGGAAGTATATACTGTGTTTTTTTTAAATAACCGCCTTTAACTATCACGGAAACCTCAGTTAAAATAATACTCTAAGCCTTTTTCTTTTGCACCGGAATTCTATTAATATATATGAAAACTGCAGTTTTTACGTTAACCTACATAATGATATAGGTAGATTAGTTCTTGATAGGTAAGTTCTAGACAAAGGAAATTCGGTACACCTTCATATGGTTAAACCAACTTGGACTACGCCCCCAAAATGAAATATGGACTCCCATTTAGTAATACCTCATTTTAAAGGCCTTGATAAAAGAAAAAGAAGCTAGTGGTCTCTACTTAGTCCCTCCTAGATATACTATGTAGGCTATTAGGCCTATCTACCTCTAAATTGTGATTTATCAGATCTTACACAATTTATAATTAGATTACATTTACTCTTACTAATATTATAAGCATGTGATATTTTCTTTTTTAAATTCTGTAATAATTTAGATAAGAGCTGAAAGTTTTCATCTCCTATCCCGATCAAGATAATGAAAATCTTTCGATCTCTTAAAATCAACATATTGTTTGATTTGATTTCCTCTTAGTAGATTTGCACTTGAGCTTTGTTAAAAAAAATTAAAAAGTGAGAAAACTCTGTGCATTTATTGTTTGAGTCAGTTTTTTGTGCAAAGCTACAAATGCTCTCCCTTGAAAACATCTTTTGTGTTGAACAACACCATCATCAGTCTTAGATGTAAAGTTTAAAATGTTGGTAACCTGAGTATAATAATCTGATAAAGCGTTTCAAAACATGCTTTATAGTGTTCACTCTCTATTCACATAATCTGTAAATGGTTTAGGATGTGGTATAACTCCAGTAGGACAATGCATAATTTCCTTCAACATAGAAGGCAAATACATAGTTTTATATATTCCAAACAAGAACTAAGTGAATCAATAATTTAACCCTTAGCAGGCAAGGTATATTGCTAAAACCAGCAGAGCAACGATCTGTCGGTACTCTTAATTAAAAACTGAACGTAATTCTATTTTTATCTAATAGATTACTCGCCATGTTATAGAGTGCAGAAACATTTCTACATCAATATATACCGATATTGAATTAGAAGCTCACAGATTGTTGCATTCAGTTATAGAGGTTATGTTTCATCCTGCGCCATTGTTTGTTGTGTATTTTTTTTAGATAGTTAATTGATTTTCTTAGTTAGTTGTTACGTTTATAACTTTCACTTTTAGATTACAGTACCCAGTTCTATTAATTTTTATACTAACATGTTTTTAGTTAAATTTGTGTACTGTTGGCTACATTGCATGCAGTGAAATGACAGAGCCTAGTGTCAACATTTCAGATATTGTCAAATATTTGAATGAAGAAAGTGACAATGATTTGTTTTTTTTGAATATGACGGTCAGTGAAATTGGTGATTGATGTGTTACTGATACCCATCAGTTTAGGCCTAAATGATGATAGGTTAGATAGCTACACTATTGTCAAGTGCTGATGTATATTATGAAAATGACAGCACAACTTGTAAATATAAACATAATTCAGTGCCTTTTTTAAAATATTTTTAGGAATTGATTAGACTCTGAGGACATGCAAAGGAAATTAGTGTTCAAACATGAATTTATTCTGATTTATTAGTTTAAAAATAAATTTGGTGAGTCTTGTGTTGTACATTTTTGGGGAAAATAATGCTTTTAAAGCATTTATAACCATTGTAGTTAGATAAAAGTAACAACCGTTCGATTCTACAAGATTTACTTTGTACTTGATATTGTTTTCATAATATTTTATGAAAAATTGAAATTTTGACAAACTTTGATTTGTAAAGGTTTTGTAAACATTTTGTCAAAAATAGGCTTGCCCAGTTTCCTATTCACAGGAAATTACCTTGCCTCCAAACGGGTTAAGGTCATCTGTCAATAGAGTCCTCTTATTTACACTGATAATCATAAATTAAAAATTTAAAAAACCCGACACTTAAACTAGAAATGAGCTGATCATAGGTAAGAACACTCTCAAAATCGGTTCATCCTTGCCACAGATGGATACATGCGTTAAACTTATAACACCTCTTTTTTCTGTGTCGGGGGATTAACATGTTTATTTAGAAAAAGAACCACAACAACGCTGGGAGATCTATAATACCAACTATTGTTAGGGCCCACTGCTGCAGTATCACAGCTGATAAGACCAGGGGTGCAGAAAATGTTTTAACACACGAAATTTCCCCAGAACACAATTTTTTTCATTAAAAATATCCCCAAAATTGGTCACTATTCGCTACAGATGCGCCAGACATTAACACAGTTTGTTTATCTATTTCAACATATTTATTGACATTATGTTTAAAAAATTATTATTATATTCATTATAAATTCCAATATAAATCTTCAAAAAAATAATAATAGCATTATTTTTACTTAATTAACTACGGTGAAATGAAATATCTACGGTGAAATAGCTTCAGATGGTCCCAAAAGGTTTAAAACAAAAAAGTACAACTTGATTATTGCTATTTTATTAAGTTTAAAAATAGGCCTAATACTTAAGTGGTAGAAACAAAGTTAAATGTTATGTTTAATTAATTCCAATTCAATTACCGAGTTACATACCACAGTCACTACTGAAAATCGTCCGGACAGATCACACGAATTGAAAGAAAATTAAACTTAAAAATTACTTTTTATTTGTTACATTTAGTTAAAAAATAAGTGATCCCGACGCACTAAGACTTTTTAACTGTCAAAATCAGTCTACCCCACACTATATTTTCCAAATTTTGATCAAAAAACGTAATCCCGACGCGCTAAGACTTTTTAACTGTCAAAATCAGTTCTACCCCACACTATATTTTCCAAATTTTGATCAAAAAACGTAATCCCGACGAGCTACGACTTTTTAGCTGTCATAATCGGGTTTTCTGTACCCAAAAACATATAAAACGATACCCCACACTGTATTTTCATACTTTTGAACTAGCATTTTTAAAATTTTGACCCAAAAACGTGACTCCGACGCGCTACGACTTTTTAACTCTCAAAGTAGTTTTTTTCGTACCCAAAAACATATAAAACGATACCTCACACTGTATTTTCATAATTTTGACCCAATTTTTCAAAATGTTGACCCAATATTTTCAAAAACGTGACCCGCGCTACGGCTCACGCTAGAAAGCTCAACAGCTTTTCAACTTTCCGCAATAAAATTACGAAGATTTTAGTACCACCAGAAGTTTTCTACGACATCTGTGTGTGCTTATATCGTGTATACAGGAAAACTGACACAAAAAATTATCGCATAATTTCAATACAGCCGCATAATTCTAATGCGAGCCGAAGTGATAAATGAGTACGCACATCACATTGTATGCATTTCACTGATAAAGACTGATTTCGAATTTCGGTAAAAAAAATGAAAAAATATCAGTAATACCTATACATTAAGTATCGTATAATTTTGTTTTAATATGATTTAATTCTAATCACTTGAATAATATCATTTGTATGAAACGAATCTAAATTTGCATACCGGTATCATAATAATAATTTTTTTAATACCCAACGAATGTATTTGAACACCCGTCAAGAATCAGGAAACTGCCATTCATCAACCAGCACAAAAATATCGTATTGGCGGCTCGGCCGTACGATATTTTGTGCGGTGAAAATTAAATAGGAACCCTCTCCAACTTGCAGCTTTCAGCAGAGAGCAGACAACACACTTTGTGTGTGTTGTTGGTGTGTATGTATATGTATCATAGAAACCGATTAAGCTGACCTTTGTTCCTATTCATTTCTTATCTAGTTTCCCCCAAAATAATTATATTTTCCTTATTTTTTGTGGATTTTCCCCGGCCAAAATTTCCCCAGCTCAGTCCCAATTTCCCCCGAACCTCGTTCGGGAGTTCAGACATATTCTGCAGGCTGCAGGCCTGGATAAGACCTGGCTATCATATATAATCACATAATTGGCAAGAACACCTTCCAACTATTGTTAGGGCCCACTCCTGCAGTATCACAGCTGATGACCCGGCTATCATATATAATCACATAAGTAGCAAGACCACCTTATTTTTAGGGATATTGGAATATTATCAATAATTTTGTTTCGATATTTCCGATATTGTATCGATATTATCGTGATATCGGAAGAATAATGCCAATATCGGATTTCAATATTTTGTCTATACTGTAGCAATTACGTTCTATTATTATATGAACTCGCTTAACCCATACAATCACAGTATGTTTTTAGCTTCTAAACATATCTATGTTTATATATGTGTATATAAAACCTACCTTATTATGCACACAAAACACGCTTAACCTACTGTCTACAACATAAAGTAACTTATCGTCCTGAACGTAGACTTACTTCCCGCTAGTGTTTGAGTTTGATGTGTAGTTTCAGAATATAAGCTTAAGCAAAATTTAACACAGCCTCTGGTCACACATAAGTAAGCAATTACCAATATGGCTGAACTTAAACTGTATTGTTTGGAGTTTTCTTTTTTCATAATTTCTATAATATTTGTTTCTTGCAAAAATTGTTTGTGTTTTTAGAGTAAGTTTGACACGTATTTTCAGAATACAAACAAAATTTATCGCAACCTTTGGTTACATGTAAGTAAACAATTATCATATTATATTTTACGTGTTCCAAAAAATAATATCGATATCATTTGATTTTGCTGATATCGAATATCGGAAACTTCACAATATCGAAACAATCCTACTCATTATGTTCTAGTCTACAGTGTAATTAGATAACAAAGTATTATTTGTAATCTTACACAGTTTAGATTGGATATCTGTTTTCCACCAAAATAATTATATTTTCCTTATTTTTTGTAGATTTTTCCCCGGCCAAAATTTCCCCAGCTCAGTCCCAATTTCCCCCGAACCCCGTTCGGGCATTCGGATATATTCTGCAGGCCTGCATACCATACTTGAATAAAACGATCCCAAGGAAGGTGTGCATCAATAAAACTGTCATGATTCATTGAAGATTTTATTTCTCCATTTAAAACAATTTTGCTATTTACACATGCATTAATCAAATCATGTCTAGCAGGAATACTTAGCATAATACAATTTGTATTATTCAATCCTTCAGCAGCCTCTCTTGAGTGTTTTAAGAGAGATGAGGCTTCATTAGACGCTGCGTCATTTGGCTACGTAAAGTTAAAATGTTGGGAGGTATTCTTCAAAACCCCTCTGATTTTATTATACACATCATTCCTTAATTTGGTACCTATTTCTTTAGACAAGCTGTATAATGGTTACCATGGTTATCTTTCCTTGAATGTCTTGTTTTTATTTTTGTAAAGTCACTGTCACAAAACTTTTAATACTTCCCCAAACATTTTGAACATCAAAATCTACCAGCACCTGGAATTGGTCACAGGTATACTATACCAGAATAAATTATTCACACTTTATTCACATGTCTTTTTTATCCTTTGCCATATTCATAATGGGAACCTAGATCTGCCTTATCTTGAATTTTTAACACTTTTGCAGACAAGGGAATTTCCACTGTGTATGCGAAACTGGGTAAGCCTATTTTTGACTAAAATATTACCGATATTACAAAAGAATTTTGTATAAAATATGCAAAAAATACCATTTACCAACTTAAATCCTGTAGATTCGGATGGTGGTTAAGTTTTTTTTATCTATAATAGTTATAAATGTAATACAAATTGTTTAAAAAAATTGTATACCCTAAAAAAAAAAAATCAAATTCATTTTTGAGCCAAATTAACAGAATAAATTTATGTTTTTGCATTACAGTAGTTTTCTTTGTGTATGTCCTTAAAAACTGCACATATTTCCATATTTAATTATATTGTAATAAAAATGACACGACTAAACAGCACATATTTCCATATTTAATTATATTGTAATAAAAATGACACAACTGGAATTAGTTAACAAACTTAAGCGTGCTCAAAACTATTGTTTATGGTTCATTTTTGACTTAAAACAAGACGACCGCGTTACAAAATGTATTATAAACAAATTTCAGTTCTGAAACTTATTTTTTAAAAAAATTATCATATTTTGTTGTTATTTTACGATATTGTGCTCACTGGATAGCCTTGCTATGTGGCAGAAAGGTTTGTCTTTAGCTCAAATACAATTGTTACCGACACATGACGAGCAGCTTCATTATTACTTATACCCAGGCACAGAACTAAGATATTTAATAAATCATTCACTGTGACATCATGTCAGTGCATCAATGTTCAGTTCAAGAAGGTTTTGGGTCTTTGGTTTTGAGACAGTTTCAATGTGCGTGTGTTTGACAGTGTAAGCACGTTTGTATATATGTATATTTGTTTCCCTTCTGTATAATATAATTTACTTGTAGTTTTATTTTACTTGGAAGATAAATGTGTATATTTTTAGTTTTCCCAGTTTTGTACATTATGTTTTAAAAGTGATTATTATTTTATAGTTTTTTTATTTGTTTATTAATTTTTATTTGTAGTGTGAATTTTGATGGATTTTTTTAAGACCCGTTGAATTTATATGTGAATTTTGAGGAGACAATGATTCTAACTTCGGCTAAAAAATAAAGATATTTATTATTATTAGTAAAGTTAATCAATTCCCAAAAATAAAAATTAAATCATTGAATTATGTCTAAATTTACAAGTATTTTATAATTTATCGTGTTGTACCTTGAATAGGTTGTCACATTGCTGCTTCACTGCACACGGTTGGCTTCGTCAGACTGAGCACCAACACATAACACCAATTCTACAAAATCCGAGTATGTGTATCAAAATCTTTGTAGCCACATTATATATTTATTCCTATCCGGCGGAATAAATAAATCTAGTAATTTCGGGTTCAAAGTCTGACCATCGGGTAGTAGTTTATGGTTAATCATCTTTTCCTTTAGTTTGTACAATATTCAATTTTATTTATCGTTCAATATGTTGTTTTGGTTATTTCTAAATATGAAATTCCTCTAATATATTCATTTGCTTTCCTTTTTTGTCATTGTGTAATATTATAAAATTTTGTTTGATGTCTGTGTAGGTATATTTTTCGTTAATTAGATGTTCCGCTTAGTGAGTGTTTGATTTGGCCTATATAACTGGAGTGCTTGTATATTCCACTACTTATAAATTTCTCATTGCTGTTATTTGGTCTGTTGTGCAGGAAATTACTTAGATTGTTAAAACATTGATGAGCGACTTATTATAGCCGTGTCTGCGAAAAGTGTTGCTGAAGGGATTTGGGTTTTTCGTTTGTTGAAGCAGGTTTATTGAATTTCATCCTGTGTTTGGTTATCAACAGTAGTAGTGTGTAGGTTTCTTTTTTTGCAAAACCCTCCATTGCGTATGTTCTGAAGGTTTTAAAAAAGTATTGGCTGCAAATTTTCTTATTTCAACATTTTCTCACAAATAAATTATTCCACATA
>JAGFPH010000263.1:318455-332822 GCA_018207615.1 Philaenus spumarius | reverse complement strand
GAGTGCAGTTAAATCCGCAAAATGTGTTCTTCCCTGTGACTGAGTGCGGTTAAACCTGCAAAACGTTTTCTTCCCTGTGACTGAGTGCAGTTAAATCCGCAAAACGTGTTCTTCCCTGTGACTGAGTGCGGTTAAACCTGCAAAACGTGTTATTCCCTGTGACTGAGTGCAGTTAAATCCGCAAAATGTGTTCTTCCCTGTGACTGAGTGCAGTTAAACCCGCAATCCGTATCCTTCCCTATGGCTGAGTGCAGTTAAACGTGTCCTTCCCTGTGACTGAGCGCGGTTAAACCAGTAAAACGTGATCTTCCCTGTGACTGAGCGTGGTTAAACCCGCAAAACGCGCCCTTCCCTGTGACTGGGCGCGGTTTTAACCGCATGTGTCCTATTCACTTTACATTGGAAAAGAGGGAGTTTAGTCGTTGTCTAGACCAATTTGTTTTACCTGAGAATTGGGTAGGAACCCTTCTACGAATCTAGGTCCAGTAGTCTAGGAAAATTGCGACTACAAAGCAACTTACTATCGTTTAAATTGGGCATCATCTTGCTAGTCATTTATAAGAAGACCCTAATATGCCGTACCATTGAAAGTGTTAAAAAGGGTAATAATTCAAACTAAAAATTGTTTTGACTTACATAACTTTGAATAAGGATTCATTATAAACACTTGCAATACGTTTTACAACTTTTTAAGTCTGTTGACCGTCACAGCCACACTTTGCTTGGTGCTCTCCACAAATTGCTCTTGAGCACTTCTCACAGAAGGATCAGTCATTCTTATCTTTGCTTAAGGGCAGAAAGGCCATATCTTGCGACCCTGTTGTTGTTGTAGTTCTGGGCGCTCTTGTGGAACAGGAATACAAAGAATTTCCGCAATAATTTTTCGCAGCGCCTTACTCAAAGTTCTAAACATTATTCGTTGTTTCAACCTAAAGCTCCTTTGCAAAGTTGCGCTTGTTGACGAGTGTTTCATTTTTTCCCACATTATTTTCAACATACAGAACATAACTGTTCTGTAAAATGTTTATCATATTATAAAATTTGCATATGGGCCATCTCATAGTTTTCCTACTACAACACATGTTGTTGCACCTTTAGTTTCATTATAGAACTCAATAATGTCGGGTTTCTTGCGCCATCGAAGCAGAAAACACTTGTCCCAACTTTTCTTGAGCTGGAAGACACCATCTCAGGTGCAAATCCAAGGAAGAGGGGAAAGAGGAAAATTAGAAAATCGATGGTTTACATTAGTCTGTCAGACTAAAGGTTAGTGTTCTAGGGTTAAAAAGAGTTAGCGATTTTTCAGTTTTACAAAGACCTTCCTGTTTTCACACCCTTGGTCCGATTTTGCTCTTTAACGAACTTGACTAAAATATAATCTCTTGAATTAACGATGGTTTTGGGGTTTAGGGAGCACAAAACCGAAAACTAGATATTAATTTTCTAGAACTCGCACCATGTTAATGAATGCAATACATATTCTTTCTTAAAAATCTGCATAAAATACATATACCATTCTTACTGTATTTAAACTTGTGTTTTGCAGGGACCCATCACGTATGAAGAAATCTATCGAAGCATTACTGAATACACCTCAGAATAATTTGAAAATTTTTAAGGTAGGTTATTTTAATATCTTTGTTATGATTCGGATCATTTCGGATTTTTGTGCCATGAATAACACCCAGAATCACCTGCAGCACAAGGGACTTAATCATATTCAATGGCAGCCAACTGTTTTACCTCGATGTTCAAGGTGTGGTGGAAGGTTGTGCAGGGTTGATTTTTTTTAAGTAACAGTAAGGAGTTCTTAAACAAAACTTTTAAATCACGTTTTAATACTTTTTCTTGTGTTTGATAGATAAACGGTAATTTGCAATGGCTCCAGCAGTGTTCATCAAAGCAAAAAAGAGGGAAGAGGCCACATTAGTTATAATGTTAGTTTTTCTTGCTACATTATAAATAGCCTCTAGTTTATCTATAGTCCAATATTTATCTTTAACAATATTATAATATTTAGGCCTAATCATTTCAGTTTTCAGTTAAACTACACTTTTTTAAACTATGGTATCAGTTTAGTGCGGAGTAGTTAGCAGTAAAACCACATTATTAAGAGAAACATGGTCTAAACATAAAAAAAACGACTATACAGTTGGTGATCTTTGATGCTGGTATAGTCCAAAATATGAGAAATTAGAGCTCCTGCAGTTGACAATTTATGGTCTTTGGCTAGCAATTTTTTCTAGTAGTACAACATAAAAGATATTACCTTTGACATATCTTCCAATTCTTCTAATAACAACATTATGGGCTGCAACCCTTAACCCTAGAACAGTCAATGTTAATTTTTTGCAACGCCAAGCCATTTCGGTGCGTGTGCAAGCAAATTTTCAAAAATTCACCAAATATAGTAATTCTATCCCAATCCAAAAGTGTTGCGTGGCTTTATTGTAGAGAAACGTTCAAATAATTCATATATGCAATTAAAAAATTTATTGATGTCAAATTGTAAAAGTTATTAGCTCAAGAAACAAAAAATGTTCAGTAACGAAAGGAAAATGTTCAACTTTAGGCCTACATAACAAGTAGTAAACATTTTTTGTAATTTTTTCGTAAGCGTAAAAAAGTTTTGTAATTTAGTTCTAAATAGAACTGTATAAAAGCATTTATCAATTTCAAAGTTCTTATTTTGAAAACACCAGTTTTTATGTTCCAACTACAAGGGTGCTAACAAAATTAGGCCTACTTTATAACGTAATTTAGGAATATTTGCTTTTCCCAAAAATGAAATATTATTATAGCAAAGTGTAGAGAATAAATCAAAGAAAAGAACTGTATACATGTCTTTTCTTAGTTCAAAAAAGTGTTTGAATAATCTCTACTTGAATAACAAAAGTGAGGACAAATGTCTGAACTTCCCATCCTTGCTACACATACAAAAAAACGCGCGTAAACGGCCTATCTATTGCATGTTAGAAAAGTCCGTTGGGTTCGAAATTCAAACTTGGTTTGAGACCGTGAAAACACAGATTTCCCACGGTCCTACACAACAAACCTGTCTAGTAACCCATATTTGTTTCAAACTAAATGTTAGCTTGGATCATTCTCTACTCAATGGTAGCAAAAGATTTCTAAAAATAGAATGTCATCACCCGTCTTTCACGTGTTATAAATAAGGCTGTTTATTGGTTGGAAAAGTAACCAATGCAAGGGTCTACAAAACGCCCCCATATCTGTAGATATATTTGACGGAATGTTGATTGGCTGGCAACTTTATTTAGAGAGAATTGTAACAGATCAAATGGTATATAAATTTAACTCGGACAAAGAACTGGGCGAGCTGTAGACCGAGAGAAAAGACGCCTTATTTCATTAAGTTTTGGGACAAAATCCGCGCTACAATTGAGTTGTAAAAAACTAATAAACTGCAACGGTGATTACGTATGTAAATAGACGTTTTAGAAAAAAACTTGTAGCCTAAATACAAAAATTAAAGTTTAAATCATTTCCTTTCAAACGGTTTTTGATTTATTGCGATTGGATGATTTTTAGTGGGTGAAATATTCAATAAAAGTTGAGTTGTCACAGACTACACAATTCACTACGGCAGGGCGTTGAGACCACTTAATTTGAGTGGTCTGACAGTTAGAGGGTTAAATTGTGTTTTCCATCAAGATGTGTTCCTTATTATATTATACTTTCATATTAGAGGCACACTATGTTTTAGAACTTAAGCAAATATTTTAATGCTATTTGCTTGTTTGAAAGGACAACACCCTCTAAAAGGGCCAAGAATCTTATCGAATGTAGAATTTTCACAGAGAATAGTGCAGTTTGCAGTTATTACTAAATTTTTTAATATTTAGAGTGTTGGTGCTAATTCATCAAGTCAATGTTGTCATTTCTTGTGTATATATTATCAAAACGATCCATCTTAGAAGATCCAGGTTATTCCGGTGAAATAATTTTTATATAAATCTTCAAGATTTAAGAAATCCAACCAAGTAAAACAGTTAAAAAAAATGCCTTCTTTTCAACGTCTTTAATGCCTCTTTACTCATCTTATATATTGACATTATTTGTGTGATTTTAATATTGGTGCATGAAACAAATTAATTGATTAATTGAAAAATAAATTCCATTTCACTTGAAAGCTTCCAAAATATTTCTTGCAAGGGCACTTCTCGCTGCTTGAGGTGGATTACGAAAATACCACTTTATGTTGTCCTTTCAAATGACATAATTTGAGTTTTAATATAAGGCAACAAATTATTTCAGCTTCAGTTGCAGACTGTTCTGCGTCTATGTTGTGAGCACTGAATTATTCTAAGACTTTACCAAGTCAGGGACAGGTTTCTGACAAAAATTTATGAAGTATTTGTTCTTCCTGGGGACTAATTTTACATTTAAAAATGAATAATTATAAGTTATACAATATTATAAATATAAAATAACATACAAATTCAATACTCTATTTTCAACATTAAACTCTGACCCAAGCAGTGGCGTCTGGTGAATTATTAGGGTTTCTAACCTACCGGGTGTCTGGGGAAATTTTTTTAAATACCAAACATAAAAATTCACTTTTAGGCCTTTTTTTACTACAATTTGACTGTTTTTATACATCATTAAAAAGCGTGTAATGGGAAAGAATCGTTTTATAGATTTGATGATAGATTGGAGTACGTAAATGGATTATAAATGAAAAATTGTGAACAACGTTGTCTTACGTATTAATAAACTTATTTATTAGCAGGAGGTAAGCAAACACACAACATAATAAGCAGACTGTTTACATAACGCAGATGTGAAGTGAAGCTTCGACTATCTTCGGATGGAGTCGGGAGTCGCTGTATCTAAACTGCAGTGACAAAACAATGTTCTACTGACAATTCCCATTCACCCCCCCCCCCCCCCCTACCCCGCACCCAGTACAGGAGAGTTCAGTCTTTGAGTTGAACCGGCCACTATAAACAACGCTTCTAGATCCGCGCGTTGTAACTTGCTTTCGAATCTTAACACTTTGAACCCTGTGTTCTAACGCATTCTCGTGCGTAGCTACCTGGGGGTTTTGGTAGAATTAAAAAAAAAATCTGTTACTTATTTTATTTAAAAGTATAACATATTATATATCATTTTAAAGACAAAATAATAAGCTTTAAGTAAATGTAAATACTTCAAAGGTTTATTAAAAATACAAAATGGTAACAAATTATGAAAAATGATGAAAAATTGTATAAAAAAAATAGCTACATAGTCCTTTAGTTTACAACAAACACTTTATTTACACTTTACAAACACTAAAAAAACACTTACGAACTATAAACTTTTCATCAATAAAATACCACTAATAAAAAAAAAACTTACAACACAATCAGAACTCATTAGATACACATCGTCATCGAGTTACATCGCTAAGCAGACGAAAGTCGACACTGAATGCACACAGCTGATCAGACAACATCTGATATTTATATAATATTTTTGTTGGCCAGTGTTATAAAAATTCCAAAGGCCAAAGACATACAAACTAAAACAACTAATAAACATGATGAGAATGCCTAAACCCAAATATATGCCGACTAAGCTGAGTTATAGAATTAAATAGAGTGACCCGAGGTATACTCGGGCTTTGATAGCTGGCGCCACGAACTTGGCCCGACCTATACTCGGGCTCAGGGTTCAAAGTGTTAACAATTTTCCACTCTGTATTATTGGACTTATTAAACTCAGAACTAAATATTTGTAGTCGTTAAAATATTATAATATTAAAGCAAATTGCTTGAGGGTTCACTGAACACCCAAGTGAACCTATGGCACGAGCCGTCACTGGTAATTATTTCAAAATACTCGAATACAAGTGTAAATACTTGAGAAGCACTGAAAGACAAAAACCCTTATTGCCTGAACTTCATGATTGTTCCTAAAATATAAACAAAATTACAACAAATTAATTACAGCTGCGTCTAAAAATAACTAACAATAGAAATAAAACTAATGAAAAACTATAAACTTTATAGATAAAATAAACAAAATTTCTAACAGTAAAACATAACAACAACGAAATAAAACCAAAACACAAATTGTTGTTTAGTGTCTTTGTATAATTTGTTTAATTTTTTATTTGTTTTGTTTAGGAGTTGTAAGTAGTAATATGTATGTTTGACTCGGGACCGCGAGGGACGTCAAACCCCTCTTAATAGGTGCAGCTAGTCTGCATCGCCCGTGCGGGTACGCAAAGTGTACAAAACTAAGTTTATAGTAAAACACTTGCAGGCCTGTAATGTCTATTGGTGTATTAGAGGAAACTGCTTAGCTAACCAGCAACACCTGTGGATAGAAAAATCCAATTTACTGAAAGATTATAGATTATTAATTAACACTATAGAAAAGTGAGCAAAATGTTTATTTATTATCTTTGGACAACTATTTAGTTGTGACACAAAGGTTCAAGGCTGTTCTCATCCGTATTCCGCTAAAATTGTGTGGTTGTTTCCTGCCCACATGGACAAGGATGTTGCCCTCCCACAGTTGGTTTTTAGCTGCTTAGTGAGTAATTTTACAATCTGTAAAATTCAAAGATGCAAAAAATATACAAAATGTACATTTCCTCAATTACTTGGCAGCAACAAATCAAACGAAAAGATCCTTATATAATTATATAATAAAGTAGGGATATTGATTTAGCTATATACCGATGAGTAAGCTATATTACCCAACCGAGACCCGGACTCACAAATCAATACTCAGTCATGCCTACCATTGTTGTGTCAGTTATAGTAGCCACATTCCCTTCCGACATCATACTTTGTCCTTTTCACACATTGCATCAATGTTCAGACATCACCTACCAACAATTTTACATTCATACATACATAATACTATTCTTTCCGTTCTCCTCTTTAATAAAAACAACTACCTGTAAATGGAACAGATACAATTTGGGGGTTCATCGAACCGACGAACCTATAGCACGAGCCGTCAATGGCCCCAAGTTTAAATTTGTACCGAGTAATCAACACTCACTAGTAGTCGTACATAGAAATTAAGACCGGATAACTCAAGAAAAGTGAAACTACTACCTAAACCGCTGGGAAAAAACTAAAAGAAAATCTTTCTGACTGAATAATAAGAGGAGCTGGGAAAGGAAATATGTAGGTTGCTCTGCTTACAAAAAATAAAAAATATATAAATTTGATTTGATTTGATGCAGTTGATTTGCAAGACTCTATTAATTTTTCTATCTCGGGTTGTGAATTCAATGACCTGAATGAAAAATGGTGAAGAGGATCAGATTAGGCCAAACAAAGCAGACGATTTAGAAATGACCTTTGACATTTATTAATATCATATATACAGCAAAGAAAAATAAATTCAAATACATACAAATGTGATACAAATTATAGATTATAAATTTTAAAGAGAGCTGGTGATTTATATAAAAACAAATTTTAAGTGCACTGTACTTACGAAAAGCAGACCACAAACTTATTAATTTTAAAAAAGAAAAAGAAAACCCCACTCGCAAGCGCAAAACTTTCGTAGCCTATTTCATTGCCGTGTCCGATTTACTGTCACATTATTTTAAGCGATCGCACTACACACCATTTGACGATGAGAATTATTAATTCTCGTAAAAATTCAAATACTACTTTGTACTTGTAGATTAACAATAAATGTTACATTTAAACTGTTAATTAAAGCGCAACGCGCAACACTTCAAGCGATGTTCACTGCTTGGTCTCTTGTTGGCCAGTGTGGTTAGTGTTCTTTCCCACCACTACATCCAGCCGGCGTCTATTTTCTCTCCTCCAATCAGAAACGTCTGACGACACACAGATGTTCAATTTCGTCAGATTCGTTGGTTGCTTACCAAAGCATTCCCTGTGGATCTTGCATGTGGAATTGCACGTAGACCATTTCTCCAGGAATTGGCTTGCAGGTGTTCGCTTCTTATCTCGTCTAGACTGATGGACGTTGCTTTTCTAACTGCGTCTTAAAACTCGTATAATTTCCTCGTCTTGCCGTTAGTACATAGACTGTCCATTTTCTCAAACACTACTTTTAAATTTAATATAATAATTGATTTTAATAATTGTCTTGCTTTTATTTTTATTTAAGTTAACATTGAAATTGACTTTACGTTAAAATGCTTCTAATTATTAAGCTCTCTTTCTAAAAAAACATTTGTAATATAAATTAAGTTAAATTCAAAAAATAAAAATTCTCTCTCGAATTAAAATTGACTTACGGTCCTATTCTATATTATAATTGTACTTTGGGAACTTACAAAACCCCCCTCAAACATGAGACAAATCTTCCAATTTGAACTCATGTTTGATGACTCCCAATCACCAACTTGACAAAGTACACTCTAACGCCAAAATCTCATTACATAACACAATAAGTTTATGAATTCAAATTTCTTAAAATAAACATTGATACACAAATATAAAACACAAATCTTACATTCCATTTCTCTTCGAAACATGAATTTACTACAATGCAAAACACAAAAAATCTAACTTCAAATATTCAAGTTCAAGTTCGAATTTCACTTCACTTAAGAAATTTCTGAGTTCAACAGAGTTCGAAATTCACTATAAGAAATATTAAAAATCAAAAAACACCTGAATACACAAAATAAATCAATATTATATATACATAATTTTATACACAACAGGTATGTGAAATATTGAAATAAATTCAAAGTCTGGCATTCCCCTTAGAATTTACTAAATCATTGTATCACCTTCCTATAATCTACCTACTTGTGCCTAACACCTATCATCCTATCTTGCCACACCTATGATAATTTTCTATAATTAAAGTGAACTTCATGTATTGACATTAATTTACATAACAATCTTATGGATTGTAATTTGTGATGTGGTACGTCATCTGACCAACATCTAAATTGAGAAGGTTTTATATGGACCCTACAACCTGAAATCACCAGTGCACACTCTCTTGAATGTACACTGACTACTTGGCCATTTTTTAGGGACGCCCTACCCTTAAATCACCAGATATGACTCAATATTGCTGTCTCCATGACCCACAATGATGACGTATCAAACCATACCTGGCTACACTACTACCGAAGCAGATTTTCATAATCCATGTTATTCAACATTTCAATTCAAATTGTATACTTATTAATAATGTATAACCCTACTAACGTTACCAGTATTTACTAATCTAACACCTAGTAATAAAGTACATCGGAGCAGAAGTTTGATTTGTAACGCAGTACCCCCTCAAACCTATCACATTATAAGTACCTATCTCCTTACCACTACTTAACTATCTTATTACAGTTAAAATTGAGTTTCATTCAACTATCTACTTTATTAAATACCCTTCTGGTATTCCGTTTTCATGTTTCCTTCTGATAACTCGCAGGACACTTGTGCTGTATCTGGAAATGACTTGTCTTCGGATATGTGCCAGTTGGTATCTGTGCCTACTCAGTTCAACACAGACCTGTCACACACCCCCCAACAATTCACCCCCCTCAAGCACTGCCTACAATCCTATCGTGTTTTGCCTATTCCTTGGTTGAATGAAACTTCTTTAACTCAACTACATTGTACGTTCCTACTTCTACACAAGTATCTATGTCCTCAAGTACATATGCATTTTGCATCTTAACACTCTTAACTCTATAAGGACCACGATATAAAAGAAAAAATTTCTTAATTTCCTGCTTTAAGCAAGATGACAGATAATGATTTTTTATTAAGACTAATTCTCCTACTTGATATTGTATTGGTTTAATATTTTTATCATGATATCTCTTCCTTTGGTCTGCTTTCAGTTTAAGATTCCTTTTTGCAATAACTATTTTATTTTCAAAATTTATTTGTGTTTGACTTGGAAAGCTAACTAACTCTTTGTATATTCTTGGACATTCTTTTCTAAACATTAACTCATAAGGAGTGAAATTCGTAGAATCATGTATGGAATGGTTTATACATTTTTCTATATAGCCTACAAATTCTGGCCACCTCTTATGTTGTTCGTGTACATATATTCTAAACATTTTTCCTAATTCACGCATACATCTTTCACTAGGATTACTTTGTGGATGGTACACAGATGTATGACGAATAAGTATGCCTGACCAGCCAAGTGTTTCATACCAGATGTTAGATTGAAACTGACTTCCATGATCGCTATAAACTACTTTAGGCCTACCAATTTCCTCTTGATAATTTTTAACAATTTTGTCAGCAAGAACTTTTGAAATTGCTCTCTTCACAGGATATAGCTTTATGTATTTAGTAAAAACATCCAGAACTACAAAAATATATTTCACTCCACCTTTCCCAACAGGTAGCTCACCAAATAAATCTACAGCTACTAATTCTTATGGATTTGTTGGTAAAATGTTAACCATATAACCTTCCTGACTTTTTGTTCTAATTTTGCTTTTCTGACCGATTACACAACATTTTTCAGCTGAGTTCTTACAAACTTTTCTAATTTAGGGTAATTAAATGTTTGTCTTAAGATCTTATAACATTTACCCCCTCCTATATGTCCATATCTTTCATGACAGTCGTCAATCAAAGTCTTTAACATAGTTGTAGGCACACAAATCTTAAAATTATCTGACTCATGAGATCGCTTAAATAGTATATTGTTGTATATTAAATAAAATTTCTTTAAGTTTTGGTAATTTTGATTTTTATCTTTTAAATTACTAATTATATCCTTATATTTCAAATCTTTATTTTGTTTTATTATTAAATCTTTAAACATTAGCTTCAATTCCTTGTCCTGATCTTGTAACTGTTTTTCCATAACCGTTTTATAAACTCTACTTATACCCTTATCATTCTTTCTCATTAAATCAGAATCATTATTTATTCTTGACAAAGTGTCAGCTACAATGTTTTCTTTACCCGGACAATAATCTATTTGCAGGTTATATTCTTGTAAATATAGCATCCACCTTAACAATCTACCATGTGTTAGTTTGCAATTCTTAAGAAATATTAACCCTTTGAGTGCCAAGCCACTTTTATCATAGTCACAAATTTTGCCACATGTATTTTGGGCTAGGGTTGTGCTAGAAATGCCAACGTCTAAACACTGTAAATGTAACGTTTTAGTAAAAAAATCATAACTTCTCTTCTATATAAGATATTTTTATGAATGAGGTCTGAAAATGTTGCTAATAAAATTGTCTATGTTTATACTAATGATATAATATGGGGGAAAAAAATTGTCACTGTAAAAATTATTTTTCTTGAAAATTTAAAAAAAAATATTTTTATTTTATAAGTTTAAACATTTTTAGCCAAAACCCTAGAAACATTTTTGCTGTGGGAAACCTATTATTTCCAATCCCTATAATGTTTTGTATGTATAAAAAAAAAATCATATCATTTCATAGAAAATGTAAAAAAATAAAAATATTTTTCAAAGAAACTAAAAATTGTAAATTACATGACATTCAACTTATAACCTACAAAAAAGTTGACTTACCACAGGATCTGTATTTCAAACGTTTAACTCAGTTTTTAGTTTATAAAAATACACTATTTAACTAAACACTATAAAATGCACCATACAAGTTTATATACACACACAATTTTTGTTTTTACTGAATGTTAAATTTTTAATTTTTTTTACACTTGTGTTTAGGAAAACACACACCATGGCATCCTTCCTTGCACTGCATACACATGGTTCTGGATCTTTTCCTTCCCTTGTTATATGCAGAACCTTTTGCAGAACATACCCAGCATGTTTTTTCTTTTCTCCCAGGTAGTTTTTCAATACCAGCAGTCCTACCAGTATTACCGTTGTCGCCACCAGCCGCAAAGTCTGTGTTTTGCTGCTCAGTAATCCATTCTTCAGTTATTTTATCAATTATACTGACCATATATTGATACCTGGACAAGTGTTTCTGTTGGTGTTGTACACGATTTTCTTTATAAATAACATAAGAGTTGAGCACCATTCTGGCAAATAAATTGAAAGCCACTTTTTTCCAATATTTGACAGTACGACGTTCATCTAGGTAGCTGTATAACATCATGTCAAAAGTATCAATACCACCCATGTGTTTATTATAGTCTAAAACTATGGCAGGTTTTTTTTCAGTTGTGGTTCGGCCATGCCTTTCTTTTGTACACTCCAAATCTTCCACTTGAGGCTTCGACGATAGAAGAAGAACTGGCTTCTTTTGGGACTTCTTTTGTCTATATCCTAAAGCTACAACATTGCCTTTCTTGCAGTACACTTTTTGTCCTACCTCCAATTTACCCTTTATTTCATTAGGGAGTCCTTTTTTGTTCTTTCTTACTGTGCCAGTAAAGAAAGTTTCTTTTCTATATAACATTTCAACAAGAGGCAAACTTGTAAAAAAATTATCAGCAAACACATGATAACCTTTTTTTAAATAGTTGCACATGGAAAGAAGTTTATTTACCACAGTGTATGCAAGACCACATTTTTTTATTTCATCTTGATTTTCTTGGGATGATTTACCTTTGTAACACATTAGGCTCAGACAGTAATTTGAAACTGAGTCGCAAAGTACCCATAGTTTTATGCCCCATCGGTGGTGGTGTTTGTTGGGTAAATATTGAGTTAGTGCTGTGTGACTCTTGGTTCCAATAAGTGATTCATCAACTGACAGTTGCTGGTGTGGTGTGTAGAAATACTGAAATAATCTATTGCAGTGGTCTACCAGTGGCTGAAATTTTTGTGTTGCATCATATCCGGGTTCTTTTACTGTTGGAAGTTTTGAATTATCAACAATATGGAAAAAACTTAGTAATGCCTGAAATCTGTTTCTATTGAACATTTGTCGAAACCAAGGAGTGGATTGTGAGCCATTAGTTGACCAATATGCAGCAATTGTTGGTTTTCGATTAAGCCCCATATTCAGGACAACGATAATGAACGCTTTCATTTCACATATAGTGACTGGAAGCCATTTATTAATCCTAGATTTAGGAGAAATTATTGGTTTTTTTGAAATTACATCACTTGCGTATCTGTTGGTTTCCTTTACAAAAATGTTTAGAAGTGCTTCAGTAAAAAATAATTTAAAATAATCGATTGGTTTAGCTGTAACCGGAGGACAGTGTTTGGGGCCTGGTGTTTCTATAAAAGTAAAATCATGAATAAAATTTTCACAGTCTAATTCATTTAAACTTTTCCATATTTCATTATCAATTTGTTCACCACATTCACTATCTGTATCTGAAGAGCTATCACTAAGAACATTTCTATTTACAGGCCTAGGTGAGGGGTTAGGCCTAGTTGAAGTAGATGGTAGGTTATGCAATGAGGTTATGTAAGCAGGGTCTAGGTCTCGCTGTGTAAAAAAAGGCCTATTACGATTGATGGATTCATTTTCTGGATAATAAGATGGATCACTATCACTATCTTCACTAAATAAATTTGATAATTCGGAAGCAAGTGAAACATTATCGTCAGATAGATCAACTTCAAGCTGTCTGTCAATTTCACTTGAACCAATGTCTTCTCTATTCATTTTCACAAAGATTTTATGTTGTTATATACACGTAAAACTATAACACTCTACACAATTTGTCAATAAAAACACTAGAAACAATTATTTAAGACAGTAATTAACTAAAAAAACACAATAACATAACTCACATTGGACAATAACAACTTGCAAGACTAGTAAACAACTTCGCAGTAGGCCACTTGATTCCGTCGTTTCTTGTAGTTTACAAACTCTAAATTAAATGTCATAACATATAATCTCACAATGTCTAAACACTTGAAATCTGTTATAGACTTATTGGATATACTATCTAGTATGCATTAACATTAATATAATGCCTATTGAAGGTATATAATGTGTTTTATAATGAGAAAACCACGCCGACGATGTATCGTCGGCTGGCATTTCTCGCATAGTATTCAAACGACGATGTATCGTCGGCATGGCACTTCTCGCACATTTTCAACCGACGATATATCGTCGGCATGGCACTCAAAGGGTTAAAGCCCTGTGGTCAGATCTAACAACTATCTCATTTCCCAGAATATAACCTCTGAATTTCTTGCAGCCAAATATGATGCTTAACAATTCTTTTTCAGTAATTGTATATCTAAGCTCAAAGTCTTGTAAACTAGTCTTGTAAGACTAGCGAACGCAATAACTTCATGATCTCCAATATCATTGACTTGATACAATACAACGCCTAAGGCTATATCCGATGCATCTGTACTCATAAAAAATTTCTTTTCAAAATGTGGATGTTTTAATACTATTTCCTTTAAAAATTCTTCTTTAATTAATTTAAATGTATTTCTTTCTTCTTCTTTCCATTGCCATTGTATTGTTTCTTGTTTTTATTGTTACTTAAC
>JAGFPH010000263.1:295844-317424 GCA_018207615.1 Philaenus spumarius | reverse complement strand
ATTTATAAATTGCCTAGTTTAAATTATTTATCACCATAATTTTTATTCTATTTCCGGCAACTATCCGATCACTTAAGTCATTAGCGTTTCTAACCGATTTTACAAGTATTTCGTGCTGACGCTAAGTTGTACTTTTCCCCATCTTTTTTTTCAGCGCCTATAGAAGTTTTCATTTCAAAATATATAAAACCTTAGTTTAGATCAATTTAAGTGATTTTGTAAGACATACATACCTACATAAAATGTAATTAATTATTTGAATGAGTTTTTGATTAACTTAGTAAGTATACCAATATTCAAGTTGAACCAAGGTTCAAGTATAAAATGTTAGCTAATTGGAAATTGCAATTTAGAACAGAGGTGATTCTTCAAGATGTATTTAGGAACATCTTACATTTTAATTTAAGTTAAAAAGAATGACTGCTACAATCAAAACGTATGTAGGCCTACATTAAAGTGTATTAGGTTGTTATTTTAATAATAATATTCAAGGAAATAAAGTATAAAAGTAAAACTTTAATTTAACCCTCTAACTGTCAGACCACTCTATTTGAGTGGTCTCAACGCCCTGCCATAGTGAATTGTGTAGTCTGTGACAACTCAACTTGACTTGAATATTTCACCCACTAAAAATCATCCAATCGCAATAAATAAAAAACCGTTGGAAACGAAATGTTCTAAACTTTAATTTTTGCATTTAAAGTTTTTTCTAAAACGTATATTTACATACGTAATCATCGTTGCAGTTTTTGAGTTTTCTAAAAGCCAATGTCCCGCGAATTTTAATCCTCCGAAACTACCTTTAATTCCTGTTTCTATGTCTCTCCCGCCCGTTATTTTTTCTGAGTTATATCTGTATACTGAAGGATTCATCAAACTTTTACCTATTTGAAACTGCCATCCAATCAGAAATCGGACAAATAGTTCTAAAGTTGTGGGGTGTTTTGTAGTCCCTTGCAACTGGTCAGATTTCAACCAATAAAACAGCACATTTTGCGTTCGAGATATCTGTTATAATTCGAATTATTTCAATAGACTTTTTTATATCTATTTATAGACCAAAGTTCAATCTTTCGTTTGGTGTAGAAACTAACTATATTTGACAGGTTAGGTGTTATTCAAACAGCAGTTCAAAGTTCATATTTGCACAGAATTCATACTAACGCTTGAGTTTGCAAAACAAGGCTGTTTCCATTGTCTTCAACAGTCATATTTTGAATTTCCTTTGTCCGCACGAGGTTTCATTTGTTTCATCTCACTTTAGTAATTCAATTGATTCTAAGTAAAACACTTTTATGATAAGGTAATATACAAGTATACAGTTCAATTCTTTGATTTATTCTCTACACTCTGTTATAATAATATTTCGTTTTTGGGCTAAGCATATATTAGTAAATTACTTTTCAAACTAGGCGGTTTTGTTAGCAATCGTGTATTTGGAACATAAAAACTGGTGTTTTCAAAATAATAAATTTATAATAGGCCTAGATAAATGTTTTTATACAGTTCTATTTAGAACTAAATTACAAAACTTTTTACTTTTACGAAAAAATTACAAAAAATGTTTACTACTTGTTATGTAGGCCTAAAGTTGAACTTTTTCCTTTTGTTACTGATCATTTTTGGCTTCTTGAGCTAATAACTTTTACAATTTTACATCAATAAATTTTTTAATTACATATATAAATTTTTTTAACCTTCCTCTACAAAAAAAGTACAGAACACTTTTGGATTGGTATACAATTACTATATTTAGCGAATTTTTGAAAATATGCTTGCACACGCACCGAAATGACTTGGCGTTGCAAAACATTAATGTTGACAGTTGTAGGGTTAAACAATGTTTATAAATATTAGCCTATAGTAGGCTACTTATCACCAATAATTACACGTGTGTTTTGTTCTGACACAACTATAATTACAATCTCCATGAGCCGCCATTGATATAGATTTTTAAATTTCTCTAAAAGTGAAATGTTTTTTTAACCCTTAATTACTAGGTTGGGTGAAAATTCACCCAGGCGGATGGTATTATTTCTGCACTAGGATGGCTACACTGCCTACAGCTTTATCTTTCTAGGTATTCCCCTAACTGACAGTGTCCTGCATGGCAATGAAGTGAACAGTTGTCTGTTGTTACTCAGTCCCTATATTTCAAGACTCCCTGGGTGAATAATCACCCATCCTAGTAATAGTGTAGTTTTTTGTGTGTTGTACCATTTTTTGTTTTATGTTGTTTGACCATAATAGACATGTCATTTTGACAAAATCTCAGTAATATGGATATAGAAAATACACTTTTTGACATTCAGATGATTGCTTAGATGAATCTTAAATCAACGAACTGGACTTCGTAGAAGAGGATGATGCACCATCTGATGACCAAGAAGGAATTGAATATTATGACAGTGACAAAGATCCAGATTTTTTCCCAATCAGTTGTCTTCATCAGATGAATTGGGTGGTGAAATTCAACAGCCATCGACATCTGCCCAGGTTTTTATGATATTACCGAGGAAAAAACAAGGTGTCATTGAATAGATGCTTTCGCTCAGTGTCGAATTAGCAATATTGTGATGCAGTTTGGGATCAAGTATAATATGCCTGAGTTCTCTTTCAACGATGACTACCCATTGCGAGTCACCTGGACCTTGACATAAAATACATTTTTTTTTACAATTTGCATTTTCTACTGGAAAATGTTGGTCCACTAATTATTACAACTGTAGGATCAAAGTAGGTTATAGTTAATAGGGTTCCTACACAATTTTAGTGGTGAAATTATTTTCCTACAAAATTTGCATTACATTTTAGTAACATAAATTCTTTGCACACATTTTAGCCTCAGTCTGCTCTACATTCGTTTACCTCATCATCTACGGATGACAAAGAAAGCACAAGTATTTTATTATATTGCTCCAGTAATCAGGGCCGTAGGTAGATTTTTGTTTGGGGTAGCTGATTCTCTTTGATAGTAAACCCCCCAATAAATTTTTTTTTTGAAATTTTATGTATATAAAGTTGAATTTTTAGTACACTCTCATGAAAGAAGCAAACATATTTTTAGGCTGTGTTACTAGCTTCGAGTAATTGAATTCAAAAAATTTTAATACAATATTTATGTCTAAAAGCAGTCAGTGTATTTGTTTGCTAAGAAAAGGAGTAATCAAAACAATAAAACATACAAATAACATATAAACATATACATTTTTGCTGCATATTTTCTGATTTAAAAAAAACAATTGTAAGTATTCTCAACTTTTGGGCGAAAAAACTTTAAAAATTAAAAATTTTCCAATCATGTTTCATTTATATTACGTTAGACAAAGTTAATGTTTTTAAATATTTTATATCTTTAAAAAAAAAATGTCTTCATCCAAAAGGTGAGAATACTTTTTTAGAGTAAACAAACTTTAAAAATCTAAAATAGAAATTTTGCTTATCGTGTTTCAATTATGTTATGTTTGAAAAAGTTAATGTTATCCATTGTTTTACATTTGTTTAATTTTTTTGAATGTTTCCTTTATATTTTATTTTTATAATGCTATTTGTAATAAAGTATTATTATAATTCATGTTTTTGTAGCTCGACATAATGTAAAATAGAATTATGGCAAAGAAAATGAAAAAATAAATTATTTTTTATTTTTCCTCCCTCTCTCTAAAGCTATTATGAAAATTTTCGTATATTTATATATTTTTTAACATTAAAATTATATATAACAATAATTTTACTAAATTAATCAAAAAACACTAATAGACACTCTGTATGGTGGGAAATATTAGGTATAGTTTGAAAACATATATATACATATAAATAAGGTGAAATTTTAATAAAAAAATTAAAACGGGTGAAATTTCACCCATCCTAGTAATAGTGAGTGTGAGAGGAGGTATCCTAGTAATTAAGGGTTAAAAAAAATGAAGGTAAAAAGAAAATTACTGTATAACAATTATTAGGCTACTGTACCTTTTACTATTTAATGCTCTTGCTTTTGCATGCCTCAGCCAGTTTTTGATACAGCCAATAATATCTTTATCAGTAGTCTGAATAGATTGACCGCTCCTAAACAACAAAAATAGTTTTAGTCCAAATGATAAAATAACCTAGAAACTAGATCACTAAATAGACCTACATTAAAAGTAATTTAATTCGGGTTTTTAATCATAATATTTAGGCCTATTATGATAGTTACATGTTATTAATCTATAAAATGACTTCCAAACAAGAAATAAGAAGTTAACTTAGTTATTTGATACCGTACTTATAAAATAATAGTATAGAAATTATACTCATATTATTATATAGTATTGAACAATCAAGGCAGTTATTATCAACAATACAAAATATTTAAGTCTAGTGGCAGTTAAAAAAGAGTCCTTCAATTTTTTTAAAGCGAAAATGGAGTGGTTATCATTGCCAAGAGTCCTTTGCAATATGTCTATAAATATCATTATTACCATTTAATTATAAAATGCAACTAATAAATCTATTACTAAGTTGAATACAGTACAAACCAAATTAGCCTAATCTTTCAGTTTATTTACAACATAGGCTATTTAGAGCCTACTTTTTAAATGTAATGAATTTATACGTACAAATTTATATGTTACCTACATTAAAAACCCATTCAAATCTGAGTCTCAATTATAAATATATAATATACTAGTTCTAAGATCCAAATCTCTAATATCCATTCCACAAGTAATAAAATTATTACATTTCATTGTTTTTAAGCACAAGCTAATTTTGGGTTCATAATATAGTTTTTCTAGATATAAGCTTTACTAATACGTAGGCCCATTGATGTCAAGTGATATTTGTTAAACCTGGATAGGCCCAATGAAAAACTGCAATAATTAATTGTCCACAGTATTTAGTTTGTAGATAATAGTGACACGGTCAGTCACCAAAGACTCAGAACGTGTAAATAATTTTTGTGATTGTATTATTCTATCGAACAAAATCGAAATAACTAGGCCTATTTACTGAGAAACATAAAAAGTAATTACTGAAATGAAGTACAGTAGGCCTAGCTTATACAATGGCACTTTTTCTTGAATCAAAATTTATAAGATTAACATATATTTCCTACATTGTGTGTGATATCCACTTTGCCGTTCTAGATTCAACAACCATACACTCATTAGAATAAACAAATAAATTTTGCAGTACTTCCTATGGATTTTTTAAAACAAATAAGACACTAAACAAAAACTAATAACAAATCATTTAGAAAAACATTAATAGGGTAGGCTACTTAGGGCTAGTTTTAAAATATAATTTTAAGTGAATTGATTTCAAATATTATCCCTCCCCTTGTTGTTAAAAAATTGTTGTTGATCAGTGTTGCAGTTAACCCTTTCGGCGCCAGGCATCTAGCGCGGCTGACTAGCCTAAACCGCCACGGCCTCAATCACTGTTTTTGCAGTACTCTATATAAAGCGTTCTAAAAACCTTGCTATTGAAGCTAGAACAATATTTTTTTTACTTTTTTTTTGTCTTTAGCTATTCTATAAGATAAACATATGCAAACAAAGTTTAATTCAATTTGTATATTCGAAAAGTAATAAAAACCTTAAATCAAATTTTGTTAACACAAAAAAAATATATTTTGAGCTAAAAAATCAATATAAACAAAAAATATTTTATACATAAAATTAATTTTTATATTGAAGTAAATGTAATAATGAAGCCCTGTAAAAAATTTTAAGAGAATGTAATGATAAACAACAAAGAAAAAAAATATTTTCTAAAACATGGAAAAATCGATTTAGATCCTATTCTTACCTTATGTAAGTGTGGACGGTGCAGACTCTATTCTGTAGATGTTTGATCAGTTAGTATTAGTTATTTTGTAATAAGTATCCTAGTAACACATTAAAAACTAAAAATATTTACACTATTTACAACATTTGCGTTCAAAACACTTTCTTCATATTAGCACCTGTGCTTAGGCAAGCACAGGGGATGGACGCCTTTGTTACAATTTTTGCAGGCATAGCGAGTTTTCTTCCTTTTGCCTCCAGAACTGGTACTTACGGCACTACATACAGAACAATTACGCTCTTTTTTTCCTGGTAAAAGGTTAAGATGCTCATTACCAAAACCTGCGTGTTGTACCGGCGTGGGGTCACCAAGCCATTCTTCAGTAATTGCTTTGATAATTGAAATTTTAAATTCTAGTCTAGAAAGGGGCTTATCTGTGTTCATTTTATAGAGAATGTACAGGTTCACAACCATCCTAGAAAAAATATGGAACGCTACTTTTTTCCAATAGCGAATAGTGCGCCTTTCATCTAAATAAGAGTAAAGCATTTGATCTGCTGAATCCACCCCTCCCATAAAAGCATTATAGTGACGGATCATTTTAGGCCTACTTGTTATAAACACTTTATTTCCTTTTTTTTAGATTTTAATTCGTCACTAGCAGTGCTGTCTGTTGATAGAAGTAAAACTGTTTTTTTTTGTGAAGCTTTTTGCCGACTACCAATCATAAGCAAAGTGCCCTTACGACAGTATCTTTTTTCACCAACAGCAAATCTTGTTTTCATATGTTGAGGGATGCCTTTTCTATTAGATCGCAAAGTTCCAGTAATGTGGGTTAATTTTGAATACAAAAACTTTGCAAGCGGTAAAGAAGTAAAAAAGTTGTCGACAAAGACATGGAATCCCTTATTCAAGTAATTGCACATTTCCAACAATTTTACAACCACATTGTAAGCAAGTCCATTTTTTTTATCAGAACTATCATTTCCTTTTGCTCCTTTATAAACCGTAAACCCCAAACAATATTTTGTCACAGCATCACAGATCATCCATAATTTGATCCCCCATTTATGGTGGTGCTTGTTCGGCAAATATTGTATTAGCTGTGTATGGTTTTTGGTACCAACAAGACTCTCATCTATAGACAACTGCTTATTAGGGGTGTTGTAATGTCTGAACATACGATTTGCATGGTCCACTAAAGAGCTAAAGCGCGCGCATGGATCGTAACCTGGTTCTTTTGGTTTTGGTAAGTTTCTGGTGTCAACAATGTGGAAAAATTTCAAAATCGACTCAAATCTATTTCGTGCAAACATTTTCCCAAACCATGGTGTAGCCTGTGAATTTTTCGTTGACCAGTATAACTCGATAGTCGGTTTTTTATTTAGGCCCATATTCAAGATTACTGCAATAAATGCTTTGATTTCTGTGAAACTCACTGGCCTCCAATTACGACATCGACTGTGAATTGATAACCTATCACGATTAACGTCGATAAAATATCGTGCATAATTATTTGTTTGGGTTGCAAGTATGTTCAAAAAAGAAAATGAGAAAAATAAATCAAAATAATCAACGGGCGGAGAATTTCTTGGTGGGCAATGTTTTGGTCCGGGTAATTCTTGGTACCGAAAGTTGTGGTGATATCCAGGATCATTATTTTCCACGACGTCCTCCCATTCGGCACCGTCTTGGTCACTCGGTTCAGAATCGGTGTCGGAACTAGAAATTGAGAGGGGTGTGGTGAGAGGTTGGTGAGAGGGACGGCCTATAGGGCGTGGTCTAGTAGGCACCTGAATATTACTTGGCCCGGGCCTAGGATTGTCAACATTATATTCGTCTTCCGAATCAGATGATAACACAGCCGTATTAGATTTTACATTAGATATACTGCTAGCATTTGAAACGTTAGGTTCGTACGTTGGATCTGAATCTGTGTCGTCCAAAATCTCCTCCGAACTACTTTGAATGTAATTACATTCCGCCTCACTCAAATAATCATTTTCCACAAGGTTTTGTATGGTGTTCTCACTGAGTGGTGAATTACTCATGTTTAAAACACAGACTAAATCAAAATAAAAAACAACTAAAACACTAAACCACAGTAAAAAACACAATTAAATAATACAAATAGAACGTATAAACACACTACGATCAGTAGCTAGTGACAGACTGTCGTAAGTCAATCACACGACTTCGCGCGCAAAAAAACCAGCTGTATATGTTTGTGAAACAGTAGTACCAACATAATAACATTAAATATCCTTTAGTTTGTTCTTTTAGGATAACAAAGCACGAAACTAGGACTCTCTATCTGTTTAAATAATGAAATTATATCGATTTTACAAAACGTCCGATCGATCGGACGTTGGCGTTTTTCGCCGGAAATTACGATGTCCGATCAATCGGACGTTGGCAGTCAAAGGGTTAATAAACATATTAACTTATTTCTGAGAATTTGTTCAAGATTTATTCTATTGGGCCTAGTTTTGTTACGTGTAGTCAAATTACAAAATAAGACATGAAGACAACAAATAACAATCATTAAAGTTAGGTGGTCTTTCAAAATTAATTGTATGACGTTAAAATCCTATTTTATAAGTAATTTTATTAGAATGATTTTGTAAATGTTTGTTAAATGGGCCTATAACATTAAATATTTAAGTACTGCTATTGTAAGTTAATAGACTACATATTAAATTGACCACAATCATATTAACTTAAATTTCATTTAGGCTACTTGTAAAAATACAAAATTAATTCTTTTACAATACTCTTATGTCACTAAAGCCTTACAGGCAGCTGTACCAAACTCTTTGTAGAAAAAAGGCATTAAATATTAGTACTCCTAATAAGCAATGGATGTAAATTTACTTTAGAACATGTGACCATTTTTTAGGAAACAGAGTACTGTTGCCAACTTAAGCACATTGTACTATTGAGTATTGACTGTTTGTAAACATATTGTGACTAGAGACTGCAAGTTAGAACTTCAGGCTATATATATATTTTTTTAATGCATTAGGCCAGGTGTCTTAATGTAAACTTTGGCCATGCAATGTAGGCTTATCAACTTAAAAACAAGCGCTAATATTAAATTACAGTACACGCCTTATAACTACAATTCCAACCAAAAATAAACAAAACCTGAACCTAAACTAACTTACAGACACAGAGTATGTTTCCAGTCAATCAAAATATATGACTTAACTTTCCTAAAACAAGATCCTAAAATTTGGCATTTTAGGCTAGAAAGAATATCAAAGTTTCACCCAATTAAGTTTCTAATAATATTAATGGTCATTTTACTTTTATTGGACTTCTACATTTACAAACTCCCATTATGTTGTAACTTGTAAAACTGATTAATATTACATACTGGGCCTAGTTGCTTAAACTAGTTAACGTGTTGTATAATGAAGCCTAGACAAATTCAAAATGTAAACAAAACATAACCTCAAAAAAAGTTACTCGTTCTACATTTTATATTATAGTGTAATCATTCATGATTAATACGTTTTAGTAGTTATTATAATTTTGTTTTACAAGAAAACGTGAATTATTTGTAATATTACTTTAGTCTCTCTCAGTAATAGTTTAAATTACGATTCCTGGTAAAATTGAAGCAATGTTATTATGCATGATTAGGTAGAAGCGATTACATAAATAAAATGAACTATTCAGAAAATACTTACTTGCTGTGTAGTTTAGACAATAATTTTCACTTCTCTCTTTTCTTCCTAGCTACTAAAACACTAACTTCGATGGAAAAACTTCCAGTCACGGGCAAAATAAACAAAGAGTATTTGTCACACTTTGTCAGTATATTATGATTGTCCAAAGGCGGGATCGCGGGAAGCAGGACAAACAAACTTTCACCGATCACACGCATGCGCAAACACTTGTATTTTACAACATTAACGAAAACCAAGTCTGCATGCGACATAACAAAACTTTACAACTTAAAAATAACGGTACCAGAAAAAACACCGTTATGTTATGACCCTGGGTCGGTTTTTTTCTTCTTAAACTTTATTTTCCCGTTATTATTTTTAGAATTTTAGGCTTGTTTATACTTTATACAACTGCTTTTTACCAGTAATTACCAGTAAAGACCCCCAATTGACTCCCAAATTTTTTCAAATTTTGGGGTATATTCACTTTGACACCATTTTTGAATTTCTCATCAAAACTTAGGATAGGAATGTCTGATAAAGTGAGGGGGTTATTATTAAGGTGAAGGAGCTAGGTGGAAAAAACGCCCATTTACATAATGCACTTTATCTCATGAATGCCAAGTCGTAGAGAAGTGATATAGATATCGTTGGATAGTCAATCATAAGGGCTATAAAATATCGAAAGGAGAAATTTTGTAAACTCCACCTAGTAATGAAAATTCGTTATAACTCACAGAAAAAATTTTTCCTAGAAAATTGGCATGGTGGGTTGTTTAGAGGATCATTAGATCAACATTTCGTCAGAACATATTAGTCACCTAAAACGCCATCTAATGGGTGAAAAATTGAAATTTTCTAAATTATAATTGAGTCATATTTGTAAAAAATCATTTTATGTAAATATTGATTTGAATGATCGCCACTCATAATAAATAATTTGCATATAATTTTTCATAGCTATCTAATGGATGTCTAATGGACATCATAGAAATAGTATATCCAAACTGGATATCCAGTAGATATCCACTTTGGATATCTGTAGATATCCAAGGTGGTTATCCACCATGGCTATTTAATAGATATCTATTACATATCCAACATGGATATGGATATTGTAGGATGAGAAAGACATCCTATAGATGACCATTGGATATCGTGTGCTGTGTGGGTAGTTACCACCCCTAGGCCTAACTTATCTTGTGCCACTCCATCCAACTCTGTAGAGTTGGCATTTACTACTTCGAAGTCAAACCCACTGTCCCCTAAATTACTTGCCATTTCTTTGTTTTATTTCAATATTTTCTTTCTTAGGCTAAACTATCTACGTTGCTTTACCTTCACGAAACCCCTTCACCTCTATCATTCAGGCCCTGTAGTTGGACGCCATTTTGTAAGTTGCTCTGCTTACAAAAAATAAAAAATATATAAATTTGATTTGATTTGATGCAGTTGATTTGCAAGACTCTATTAATTTTTCTATCTCGGGTTGTGAATTCAATGACCTGAATGAAAAATGGTGAAGAGGATCAGATTAGGCCAAACAAAGCAGATGATTTAGAAATGACCTTTGACATTTATTATATCATATATACAGCAAAGAAAAATAAATTCAAATACATACAAATATGATACAAATTATAGATTATAAATTTTAAAGAGAGCTGGTGATTTATATAAAAAAAAATTTTAAGTGCACTGTACTTACGAAAAGCAGACCACAAACTTATTAATTTAAAAAAAGAAAACCCCACTCGCAAGCGCAAAACTTTCGTAGCCTATTTCATTGTCGTGTCCGATTTACTGTCACATTATTTTAAGCGATCGCACTACACACCATTTGACGATGAGAATTATTAATTCTCGTAAAAATTCAAATACTACTTTGTACTTGTAGATTAACAATAAATGTTACATTTAAACTGTTAATTAATGCGCAACGCGCAACACTTCAAGCGATGTTCACTGCTTGGTCTCTTGTTGGCCAGTGTGGTTAGTGTTCTTTCCCACCACTACATCCAGCCGGCGTCTATTTTCTCTCCACCAATCAGAAACGTCTGACGACACACAGATGTTCAATTTCGTCAGATTCGTTGGTTGCTTACCAAAGCATTCCCTGTGGATCTTGCATGTGGAATTGCACGTAGTCCATTTCTCCAGGAATTGGCTTGCAAGTGTTCGCTTCTTATCTCGTCTAGACTGGTGGACGTTGCTTTTCTAACTGCGTCTTAAAACTCGTATAATTTCCGCGTCTTGGCGTTAGTACATAGACTGTCCATTTTCTCAAACACTACTTTTAAATTTAATATAATATGTAATGAAATTACCTTCAAAATTGTCTTCAGTCTTGTGAATGTAGCACTAGCTACAGCGCTGTTTCGCCGATCACTGTCGGCTTCGTCAGGCTTGTATTAACACATAAAACACGAACTCGAACAACACACAACACTAACACACACAAAATCGGAGAATAACTCCTCGTTAATATAATATAATAAAAATGTTTGTAGCCACATCACATACGTTGTACTTGTCCGACTCAAGGCAAACAAATAGTCTATAAAAAAAAAAAAAAATTAATATAATAATTGATTTTAATAATTGTCTTGCTTTTATTTTTATTTAAGTTAACATTGAAATTGACTTTACATTAAAATGCTTCTAATTATTAAGCTCTCTTTCTAAAAAACATTTGTAATATAAATTAAGTTAAATTCAAAAAATTAAAATGCTCTCTCGAATTAAAATTGACTTATGGTCCTATTCTATATTATTATTGTATTTTGGGAAGTTGGAGATCTTACAAATATAAGTGGTAAAACAAACAATCAAGAGAAAAAGAACTAAAGACAATTGCAATTCAAATAGTTTTCTACTGAAAGTATAAGATTTAGTTTATATTTTGACTTTAGTAAATATATGCAATCAATTTAGCAGCATATCTTTGAAATAAATAAACTAAAACTTGGCATATATTCTGTATACATGTACACCTATACTCTTTCATTGCAGGATGGACTACTAGTATACAGTGATGACTCCAATACAGATATATTCACTATTCTCCAAGAATGGCTAGGACCTGCTACAGTTAATGCCACTATCGATTCAAAAAGGTGTAAATATAATGGATCTATGGGTTACGGTATACATTATATATACGTATATGTATTTTTAATTTTAATTCTATTGTATAGCATACGAGGTGTGGCTAGAAAATAACGGGACTGGTTTTCAGTGAGACAAACGCCATATTGCCGAGTCGCCTGACTTCCCCCCTCCTTGCTCAGCCTGCATTCGTGTCATACCGTGTATCTGCCGCTAATTGAGCAAGGTGTCAACAGCTCGGTAAATCCGCAACAGAGACCTATTCTTTCTTACAACAAGTGTATGGGGATGAATGTATGTCACGTACATGGGTTTTTGAGTGGCATAAACATTTCAAAGAAGGACGAAAAGATAACGAAGATGATCCGCGCCCAGGACATCCTGCAACTTCGAAAATGGATGAAAACATTGAAAAAATAGGCAATCTCATCCGTCAAGATCGTGGATTGAGTATCCGTGCGTTTGCCGAGACTGTAGGAATCGACAAAGAATCAGTTCGACAAATATTACATGAGCATTTCAACATGAGAAAAAAGTGTTCCAAAACGGTGCAAAAAATCCTCACTCCTTAACAAAAGGACTCACACATGGAAAACTGTTGGAAAGAGTAATTACTTGTGACGAATCAGGGTTTATTACCTATGACACAGAAACTAAGTGCCGATCAATGCACTGGAAGAGTCGAATGTCCAAACCAAAATTTAAGGCCGTGATGATTTGTTTTTTTCGACATCCATGGAATTCTATATGTAAATTTGGTTACTGAAGGTCAAACAGTGAATAAAGAGTATTGTGTTGAGATTCTAGCCACTCTCCATGAGCGAGTAAGAAGAGAGCGACCAGAGTTGTTGATTCTTCTTCAGGACAACGCCCCAGCCCACACTGCACTGACTGTTAAGTCATTTTTAGTCAAGCATGGGATTCCTGTGTTGGAACATCTACCCTACTCACCAGATCTAGCTCCGTGTGACTTTTTATGTTTCCGAAAGCTTAGGAAGCTTAGAAAGGAACCAGGTTTGATACAGTGGAAGCTGTGAAGGAAAAGGCGACGGAGACATTGAACATGCTTTTAGAAAGTGACTTAAAACACTGTTTTGAACAGTGGAAAATTCGAATGGAAAGATGTAGGGATAGTGGAGGGGAGTATATTTAAATCCTGTTTTTTCTAGCCATACCTCGTATTATAAGCAGGAAAATTATACATGTTTGTTCGCTTGTAACCATTAGAGTTGAAACATTTCCAGAATGACATTGAATATAATCAACAAATTACTTTTTCCTCAAAGTCACTGCCAGACTGACCATTGTTTTCACCATTATTTTATTAAATTTAAAGTAAAAACAGTTGTTGCTTGGTGAAACTCCAAAATAAGGGTGCAAATGGTAAAATTTCACAAATAAAATTTATCGAGCAACATATGTCTCAGAAGATACCTACAGTAATGGTGAAACATATGTTGCTCAGTAAATTTTATTTATGAAAATTTTCCATTTGTACCCAATTACTATATCATTTCTAGAGTAATAATATTTATAAAACAAAAAGTCACATTTCTTCCACACATTTACGCGATTACATTTTGCTTTAATTGAACCTATTACTTTCAGGTTGACAGAAAAATTTACTTGTCTTGTCTTACATGCTTTGACAAGTGATTTATTGGGTGAAGAAAGTTATCCAAGAGTTGAAGAGCCTTCTTCCCCACTTCTTTCTCCTGACGTCACGGACCGAATTCCTTCGATAGACCTCTCGGCCATCGTTCCGCATTGTGATTGGAGTTCGGATCCGTTGCCTACGAATTGCATCTTAGACCGGATACTTAAGATACAAAAATTAGAACAGACTGGCACAGATAACATTTATAGGATGTACAAGTAAGCTGCATTTATGTGTGTGTTTTAAAAGTGTATCAATCTATATGAAACACTCTATTATACACTATGCATTCTATGTTGTATATACGATGCAACAATCCGAACAAACTGACCGAGATATTATTTACAGGATGTCTGAAATAAGTTAGCTTGATGTGTTTTTATTTTTCTAAACTTTTAATAACACCCTTAAGCTGGATTTACACATGTAGTACTGTGCGCGTACTGTTCCTCTACCGTGTCGTGACTGTTTCAAATTAAAAATGGTCTAACCCATTTGAATTCCTTGGACAGACCGTTTTCAATTTACACATGTAGAACTGTACGCGTACCGTGCTCAGACTGTACTCCCTTCGACTGCTTCTAAAATGATTCTTCAAGGTCATGACAGACGACAGTCCGACACAGTTGGCGCACAGTACCCCACAAGCAGTCTTGGTCTAAACCGACCGAGACTGCTGTAAACTGCCATAGACCGTTCTAAGAAGCAGATTAGAAATGGTGGTAGGTTTATCGGGCTACAAATCAACCCCATATATCGTTTAATGTTTGTCCTTTCGTTGGTATTGATTTTAAATTTACAATTAATTTTTCAAATATGATCATTTTTTTAAAATTTAATAATTTTGTGATAATTTGCTAAATTTTGAAATGAATGAAGAGAAATTAATTTTACTTGTTCGTGAACATCGCGCTCTCTACGATTTAAGTCATAGAGACTATGACAATAACCTTATAAAAGACAATTTATGAACAGAGATCGGCAGTGAATTGGGTACTTCACTTAATGACTGCAAAAATAAATTGAACGTGCTAAGAGCCTATTATAGACGTGCTTTAAACAGACGGAAAACAAAATCTGTGTAAATAAGAAACATTTTTGTATTTAATTTTAATAAATCAGCAAACCTCAATACTAAACCTTGTCTCTCTTCTGGTGAAATGCATCGCCGCCATTTGGTGTTTTGTTTTGTAAGCTTGTAAGCTCAGGTCTTAATAATTCCACTAAAAATTCAAACTTATGGGAACTCATTCGAAAATAGTTTATGAACTTAATTGAATCTTCTTTTAATTTTATTAATATTGTGTGAAACTCTCCCTCCTCTTCTCTAGCTCTATCTATATAAATTATGCACCCAAAAGGTTTTTTTTTTTATTCTTCCTTTCTTCTTCTTGTAAGAGCTCATATAAGCAGCCAGGCAACAATTACGTTCACTTCGTCTTGATCAATGATAGACACTACGTTTCCCGTCAACGAAGGAGTACTACGGTCGACAACAGTTCGGTATGAGCACAGTACCATATGTGTAAATCGAGACGGTCGAAGACAGCCACGACACAGTAGCGGTACAGTTCGCGCACAGTACTACATGTGTAAATCCAGCTTTAAAATACATCTATATGAAAATGTATTCTATACTAAGGTATGCGATCTATATGTGCTATAAAAAATTAATTTTCGCTTATTTCTTCAATGTAAACCTCTCTAAAAACGGAGTAAAAAATAAAAAATAAATTATTTAAATTAAAAACAGTAGGTACTTGGTGAAACTTCAAAATAGGATATAAAAACCACTAGGTATAATTTCACAAATATAATTTTATTTAACCCTAGAACCGGCAGACGGTACATAATGTACCGTCACTCCAACACATTTGTAACGAGTAATTGTATTGAATATTTGACCCACTAAAAATCTATCAATCTCAAAAAGAAAAACACCATTGGAAAGGTAATGTTTCAAACTTTAATTTTTGTATTTATAATTTCTTTCTAAAACGTATATTTACATATGTAATCGTCGTTTTAAAATTGTAGATTTCTGTAAACCTGATTCCACGCGTGGATTCGAATACAATTGTACTGTTATTTCCTACTTATTTAACGTCCCAGACCATCTACAGTAATATTTTGATCAAAATTATAAAGCTACCATGGGATTCGTCAATATTTGATCTATCTAAAGATGCCTTGCAATCAGATGTCAGTACCATACAATTTGAATGACTAGTCTTTCTGTAAACCCTTGCGATTGGACAGTTTTGAAACCAATGAAACAGCACAATTTGTCAATTGAGATAATGCCCACAATCCCATATGTTTTTACAGATTTCTTTATACAATTCTGTAGAGAAAACTTGCAGCTTTCATTCGATGTGAACTAAACTGGATATAACCAGTTTTATCTTTAGTCAAAGAGCGGTGGAAAGTACAAGGTTTTCGTAAATTACAGCGGTGGAACGGGACTGTCTAGCCCATTTGATTCTCACGGTAAATCCCAACGGACGTTTTGTTTCGTTTACACGCGGAATGTTTTATTCGATTGACCTCATTTTGTTATTCAACTAAAGATATTTCAAACACTTTAGTGAACTAAGAAAAGACAAGTATATTGTTCTTTTCTTTGATTTATTCTCTACACTTTGTTATAATAATATTTAATTTTTGGTCAAATAAAATATTTCTAAATTACGTTTTAAGCCAGGCCTACTTTTGTTAGCACCCTTGTAGTTGGAACATAAAAACTGGTGTAATCAAAATAATAAATTTGAAATTGATAAATGTTTTTATACAGTTCTATTTAGAACTAAATTACGAAACTTTTTTACATTTATGGAAAAAATTACAAAAAATGTTTACTACTTCTTATGTAGACCTAAAGTTGAAATTTTCTTTTTCTTAACTGAACATTTTTTGTTTCTTGAGGTAATAACTTTGTAAATTTTACATCTATCATTTTTTTACTGGCATATATACATTTTTTGAACCTTTCTCTAAAAAAAAGCTATGGAACACTTTTGGGTTGGGGATCTTTTACTATTTTTGGCGAATTTTTGAAAAAATCCTTGCACACGCCAAAAAATCCATTTTTGTTAAAGCCGCCGGTTCGAGGGTTAAATCGCTATGTATGTTTCGCCGTTAGGCATCTTCTGTTAAAATAAAGCAAAGCCTAAACTAAAACTTGATAAAAATAATATTTGTAACCTAAATGAACAAATTTGTTTCAATTCCTCATCCTTGTTAAAACCTGTCATCCACCCTTAGCCCATCCTTGTTGCCCATCCACACCATTGTTACTCCAGACTCCTTTGCTGTTTGTATGTTAGTTTTAGTTTAGGCTTTGCTTTACTTCAATTGGTAGCCAGATGCCTAACGGCGAAACATATGTAGCGATTTAAATAAAGTTATATTTGTGAAATTACCTAGTGGTTTTTGTACCCTATAAATAAATTAACTAATATTGAAATATATTTGTTATTAATCTTATAATATTTTTGTTCGCACAATTACTAAATAATTGTTAGCATATATTTATCGCTGAATGTGATGGAACGAATAAAATACAGTACTGAAATAAGATAATTTGTTGCACTTTTCAAAAATCATTTACTCCTAATACGAAATTTAATTACAAAAATTAAAAACAAACTGCATAAAAACTTTGGTGACTGTTACGGAGGAAAACATGGAAGGATAGTAACCACTACGTAGAATGTAATAAATAGTTACAATAACTACTAACACCACCATTTCAGTTCCTTGCTAAGACATACGTTCGTATGCCATAGATATACAATTCTCACCCCACACAGCTTGGCACATTATGGGAGACATAGATTATTTACTTTTAACAATTTTTAAAATTACATAAATAATTATCATGAACCTTTACCTACTTAAGAACGACTCTAAAGCAACTTACATACAGAATCCCACGTATGTAGGTGTTTTTACTTTTGCAGTTTTTTTCATGTTTACATGGATTATTATTGAAAAGTCTTACCTACCTGAGAATTTAACACTCAAGCAGCACATATTGCAACGACTTACCCAACTCACCCCAACCTAACTTAAATTTAATTTAATTAAAAATTTCACTTTTTGTGAAATGTGACTTTTTATCACCAGACTAGCTCAATCCGGTGGAAACTGAGTTGGATATGCCTTTACAAGGATAACTACTGTGCCTATTGTTCGGCCTACAGTAATAACCCTTAAGATTTGTGCTAAGGAATTTAATTTAATTATTTTTGATGCAGAGACAAGCCTCTCTTCGGAAGTCGTGCCTTTCGGAGAACGGATAACTTTTCTATATTGAGTACTCACCTTTTTCTTAATCTTAACACACATGAAATCAATTTTGGTCAGTTCAGGAGTGGTCAAAAATTGAAAGATTGTTTTGTTAAAATTAAATTAAAATTATACTGATTCTTAAGTATAAAAATATATACATCACATTTATCCTGAACATAAACAATTTTCTTTGTGTTATAATCTATAAGTATTCCTTAGCTAATTATATGATTTGAATTTTTATAATGAAAATTTAATTGAATTTATTAGATAAACTTCGTAAGAGAAAGATTGGTGTTTCCCTGAACTTAATTTATTAGTATTTTTAAGTTCGCCAGATTTAATTATTTTACAAGCTCAACTTAATTTCTTTATCTGTCAATGCTGCAATTTATGCTAATTTAACAAGTGACGCCGACACTACCTTGCGCGTTCCTGCTAGGTTATCTAGAAGAATGCTTTGAATTCCTGGTTCTGGTTCCCGTCGGATAGATGAGGTATCCAGGGATGACTCTGCTCCTGGTTCAGGGTTATCGACTGGATTCCTCCTGAGGTATAATCCTTGGAAATGACACCGTACTAGCCACGGGTATCACTGTATATGGCACATATTAACAACAATTGACTTTGTTAATGCGCTGGCTTTTTTATTCGTACCAAGTCCGTATAACTAGCAACGTAGTTACTTCTAAATAGTGTTCGCAAGACTCACTGTATAGTTCTAATATTGAACACAATGGTATATACGAGAAGCGTGTTAACTTTTCCGGAACGTTCCTCAAAACTCACTTTAAACTTTTACAATTTGATATAACGAGAAGCATGGTTACTTCCCCGGAGTCCTATTTCAAACTGCCTTCTTTTAGCTACACATTTGACCCTCTCCCTTCTCTAGGCCTTAAGGCTAACCAATTCTTAACATTGAACTACCCCACTTTCCCTTTTGTTTTAGCCTCATCACTTGGGTTACAGTAGGCGTAGAATTTTTATAATATTTTTACCGTGTCCCTGCTTAATTTCTCTACCATTGTATATCTTAAAACATCTGATTCGGCTAACTAATATTTTTGATTAATTTGCCTTTAGTTGGCCCACTTGCATCGACGATCTTTGATCAGCGCTCAACTTCTAACATGAAAACTTTCCCTCGACTGCCTGTTTCTTTTGGTTTGTGACACGTTTTCCCCTTAAATCCTGTATCTCTGGATCCTGTGCTCCGATCTCCTTCTGGTTTGCGGTACTGGGCAAACCAGAAAGTTCATCTTTCTGACTCCGTACAAACTCGATTTGTAGTCGTACTACCCCGCATTCGGATTCTGCGACTTTTCACGTTTACGACCCACGGCTTTTCGCTCCGTTTCACTGTTAATGTTTTTTCTCATTGTCCTTTTGCTCACTTTGCCATTTTCCGCTTTTGAATTCATCAATTTTTATCGAAGTTACAACCCTTTTGGTGATTTCAGTTTTTCCTAAAATTGTTTATTTCCCCATTTTACCACACTAGCTAATCCCATCTATCTCCCACATGTTTTTACACAGAATAGAATTATTGTACTTCTTTTACATCTTAAACTTTTACATCTATTTTCCCCTGAAATTTGAATAATTAATTTTTATTTATAAAAATGTTAATATCTTTTAACCATTATATTTCTTTATTTGAAATTTGGATAACTATGTATTATTTTCCCTTGCTTTTTTTCTGTTAAACAACTTGTAAAACTTATTTTAATTTAAACTTGTTATTATAGCTATAGAATATTTTTTACTAATAAACTGAAAAAATATTGAATTGAGCGGTTAAGCCTTCCTTAATCCGTCTCAATATGTACCATATTTTTAATTTTACAAATTGTGTGTGTTACTGGAGATTTTTTAATTAGTGGTATCTTTTATATACATAGATTGATAGGGAAATAAATGTTGCATTTCCCATCTGGTCACTTCCTAGATTTAATATATCTTGAGTTAAATGTAGTATTTTGGTTGATTATATTTGAATTGTTTGTTGCTACAATAACAATAATTTTATAAGTGGACATAACCAGCTGGCCTGAAGGTGCTTGTGGCAGCGAAACATGTAGCCACAAGTAATTAAAATATAACAAACCAAGAAAGTACATTTGACTCTATTTATTAATTATATTTAGTTTTAAGGCTAAAAACAATGAATAATTTAGCTCGAAAGGCCTCATCATACAAGCCTGAAAGAGTCCCTAATTAATTTACAATAACATATTCTGTTTATTTTAGGATGCTAGTCAAAACAGAAGGAGACTATGATTATGTACGACGTCTCCAAGATCCAGAAACAAAGAATCTTTCATTTGATAACCTTCAGCGTTATTTGCTTGCTACTACTGCTAAAGACTGCTCAATACTTATTTCTTTTCAGTCTGTTCAACAATTAAATCCCACAAGGTAAAAACATGATTTGTATAGCGTAATATCTGTACCTATTTGCTTTATTGCTTGTAAAGTTTAATCAAATAAAACACATTATATTTTGATAATGCTACGACTGCGTGTATTCGGTAGGAAGGTGAGTTTTGGACTAAAGGAAAAACTGGATGATGGAATGAGCGGAGGGAACAGTACAGGTTTACAGCCAATAGTGTTTATTAATTATGTGGTGTGACATATCATATGATGTAATGTGATGCTCCCACTACTTTACAATAGCATGTACAAGGGGAACCCAAAAAAAACTGGAATTATTTTTTAATAGCTATATTAAATTTTTTTACAAAACAACGTTATCCCCTTCAAAGTACTCTTCATTACAATTGATACATTTGTCCCATCGGTGCTTCCACTGTTCAAAACATTTTTTGTACTCATCCTCAGTGATGAGTATTTTCTTTCTTTTTTTCTCAGAGATGATTTTCCAAAATCTGAGTAACTGTAATTTTCGTCTATTAAGTGACGCGCGTAATTAGACTTGTTACCCGAAAAAAAAGAGGTCACTGATGGAAAAATAAAAGGTATTGTACTTAATTATATATATTAGGGACCTGGATACTATAAAAATTAATTCATTATTTGAAGCCTGTCAAGCATCTATAGTATACAAATTCCA
>JAGFPH010000263.1:274463-295444 GCA_018207615.1 Philaenus spumarius | reverse complement strand
CATGTTTAGGTCAATTGACTTGTATGTGTGGTCACAATCTATAAGGTGTTTTGCAAAACTTGATTTCTGTTCAATGGTCTTCTTAGGCATATGTTCCTTGAACCTTTCGGAAAATGTTCGACCCGTCTGTCCGATGTAATATTTTGGACAATCAGTGCATCTTATTTTATAGACACCTGACTGTTTGTACTGAGAAAAAGGGTGATATGAGGATGCGTGTAATGTTAAATGTGTCGCTGTAGGTTTTCTGTATACGCCAAAGTCATGGGTTTCATCATGCTTTGTATTGACGAGATCTAGATAATTCAATTGTTTTTCCATTTCAATCTCAATGGTGAACTTGAGTGTAGGTGACAAAGTATTAAGAAAATTCTTAAAAATATTCAACTGCCTAGAATTACCGTTGTACAAAACAATAGCATCATCTACATACCTATGATAATATATTATTCTATTTTGGTTCTTATTTAATTCAGAAAAAATATGTTTGTTTTCAAAATGGTTGAGATATAATTCTGATATTACTCCCGACAACGGGAAACCCATGGCCGGTCCATTCCTTTGAATATAGTATAGGTAATTGAATTTGAAGTAATTTTGATCCAAAACAATTTTCACTAGTTCAATTAATTCTTTTCATGATTTTTTATCCATGTGGGAGTTGAGTTTAAGGTTATCATCCAATATATCTGTGGCTGCTCTTGTTGGTATATAGGTTAATTATGTCCAGAGAGGCCGGGTGTAACCGTGTTTTAGATCTTTCACCTTGTCGACGAGTTCCAAGCTGTTTTTTAAACTGTGGTCATTATGTAAAGTAATTTCTGCTCTTATGATTCTGTCAAGTTTTTTGGCTAATTTATATGTTGGCGCTGATGTGAGGCTAACCAGTGGCCGTATTGGGTAGTCAGGTTTATGGACTTTTGGGAGTCCTCGTAGTGTTGGTGCTTTGGGATTAATCATTTTTAACTGTCTAATGTCATTTTTATTAAACAAAGTTTTACTCTCACTAATTACTTTGTTGACATTGATGTGATATTTCTTGGTCCAATTTGAAAATGTCATTATTAGCGATGTAGTTATCTACTTTATTCACATAAACATCTTTGTTGATTATGACAAAGGATTTACCTTTATGAGACTTAGTTAAAATTGCATTATTATTGTTTAGTTTCTTCTTAAGTTTGTTGAATGTGGAACTCTCTGTTGTGAAATGTACTGGTAGGGGCTTATTAATTTTATTATTATTGTTTTTTATCACCTTCTTAAGCTTATTGTTCAAAATCAATGTTAATTTGTGTAGATGTGTTAATTTAATATGAAGTTAATCTGTTTTGTTCATAAACAAATAAGCATTGGTGAATGTAATATCTGAATGTTTTCAGGTCTGTATCTGGTGTTAGAAACATAACTCAAGATCTTGACGGCACGAGTTATTTATGGAATATAGGTGTGTCAGATTTGGATCCTAAGCCATTATCTTGCATTGAAAAACACCGGAAGCGTGATTGTGATGTGATCACAGCCTGTTCCAATTTATTGAAAACTACCATATCTTGCCAAATTTAAGTCTGTATGTGTGTTGGAAAATGTAGCTCAATATTTTAAAATTGTTTCCCAATTATATTTATTTATGTTATTTTATTCTGGCATCCATGTTATCGGCTGAATAATATTTATACAATTCTAGTATGTACATCGATGTAAAAAATGTAAACACATGCAATTTAGAAAATGTAAAAAAATAAAATAAAATGTTAACATATGCAATTTTGTAAACACTCGCATAAAATATTTATGAAATAAATTTTGGAGATTTTCAAAAAATAAGCTTGTTTTTTATATTTGTATTGGACACTCCAAATTCTTGAATTGCTTAATTCAACAAGCATCGACTTACCTAGCGAACACAAGTCACTAGTTGTTTGCACCATGGCCAGTAGTCGATATGATATTAACGATCTACCTTACAAAATAAATTATTTAATGCTTATTCAATCTTGTAGATATAAATTACAATCACTGGATATTTTTTTTTTTTTAAGAGAAGGGGGAAATCCTTCATGGATGTTGTCTTACCCAGAGACTCAACCCTGGGTCACGATTTACTCATACTGAATAAAACCCTCACCTGCTCCAGAGTTCCTGGTCTGAGACCACTTGCGCACTATTTCAGTCCAGGGCTCTTCTTATAATTTCTTCTCTCTATTTATATTCTTTCTTGTTAATTATTAAAAGCCATTTTCTTCTTTCTTGCTTACTAGAACAGCTCTTACAAATCAAGAGATCGCATTCCAGTTTTTATCATTCGCTAACATCACCTGTTGCTCGCTGTCACCACCTTCGTGACGGAGAACAGTCTTTGCCTCTCCATATCCCATCTACAACACATCTTGCAGCTTGGCGATGTAACTTTCCCAATCTTAAAGAGGAAGCTTCTAAAATAACCATGCCCTGTTAGCAGTTGAGTGATGTAGAAGTTTACGTCACCACGCTTTCTCTCTGTCCAGCTTTTAAGATCGGGAATGAGACGGTATGACCACCGTCCTTAAGTCTCTTCATTCTATCTTTTCAGAGTCTGTGTTCTTTCGGTAAAGGCCGCTGCGCTCCTTGTAACGTGTGAGGCTCTGTCGTATATCCTTTTCTTTTCTACATCCAGCAAATCTATGGGGAACACTCCTGCGATGGCCGAGACCGCTGCTTCAGACACTGTACGGTAAGACGATATTATAGATATTGCGCCTGTTCTCTGGATGGATAGTAAGCTATGTCTGTATTTTTTTTTAAGAACAGCTTCCGCCCATATTTCTGCTTCATATAGCATGAGTTAGTGAGCTGTCTCCATCTGCTTTGTCTGGGTCCTCCAGGGTGCGTAATCCAGTTATTCAGTACCGGACTGTTCTTTTCCAGAGCACAAGCCGACTTTCCTAATTTTTTAACCCTTTGACCGCCAAGGTCCGATTTAATCGGCTTTTACTAACTGTCTGAATACCGCCACAGCCAATTACATCGGCTCTCAAAAGTTGTCTGAATACCGCCATAGGCCGACGTGATCGTCTCCGGCAGTTTGTCTGAACAGCGCCACGGCCGTTATAATCGGCTTTTAGTATTTTGTTTATTTAGTCACTTGTATTACCTAAACGTGTATGTTTTCTAAACTTATAAAGAGGATAAGATTTGGCCTTTCATATTGTAACAACATATTTTTAGTTTACGTCTATTTTAAAAGTTTGTATAGCTGTGCAAAATAAATACAGTATGAATACGGTACATTTTTTATTGTGTAAGGAAAAAAATTCAATCTTGGTACTAAATGTCAATTACATAACAAATGAACGGGGGAAAATCTTCCGGATGTCTATTGTGATTGTGGATCCATATTTATTTATAAAATATTTATGTACCGTATAAAATACCGAAAATAGGCTGTATACTTTCCCGCTAGTTTTACTGAGTCGTTCTATGATTGTTGAATGTTTTTTCATATTATTTCTGTTATTACACTTAAGCGAGACATATTTTGTGTAAGTGTTTAGTGAGTTCAGAGCTGTGAATCTTGTTTCTTACAACAAAAGCAATGAGTGATCCTCTAAAAAGGGCTCTACTCAAACAAAAACCGGGGCTTTGCGTAAAAAAAAAAACGCAAGTACATAAAATAGGGAATAACATAATATATAAGGTTAGAGGAAAAATAATTTTTTTACATAGTTATTAGGCTCTAAACTTAAAAATTGTATACAAATATTTGTTTTCCTTTACTTTCTCAGTTATAGTACACATGTAAAAGTGGAATTAATACCATTTTTTGTAAATTTAGTTGTAGTACTTTTAATTCCAAACAAAACGAGACCAAAAGCATTATTCTAGCTTTGATATTAGCTAAGCTACAATGGTTTATGTAAACGTTCGTCAAAATACCGAAAATAGGCTTGGCGGTATTAGACAATCCCACACGACAGTGGCTTGGCGCTCAATGCAATGCCTCGCTTAGTCGACCTTGGCGGTAATCGGAGCGTCCTAGTAGAAACGGCATGGCGGTCAAAGGGTTAAATAAACTATTTTGTATTTAGTTTTACGTTTAAACCTCCGTAATTAGATAGCAGTGTCAGTTTGTGATATTTTAATGAAAAGAAAACATTTTGCATTATAAATAGTTGTGTAAATAAATTTAGCAGACTGTTTTTGTAAGGTATGTAATACAAAAAATTTTAATTCTGGCAACGTTTCGATAGCTGAAAATTTGTTAGAACATTTCCAGGTTAATCTTTTTAGGAGGCCGTGTAGTGAGTATCCCTGTTTAAATCGAACGTACACTGCAATTCATATAATCAACAGCCGTACTCAATCCTAAAATTGAAGTTTTAGATTTTACCGAAACTAACTAGGATCACGTGAATATAAAATAAAGATTATCATAAATAACATTTTATTTTAAAATCCGAAATTTTAGAATCACTCCATTTGGACACTTAAAAATAAGCTTGAAGGAACATGGATAGTTATGTAATACTTTTTTAGTGCTTTTTAAAAGCAGGCACGTTTTACTACCTTTTATACAAAAAAAAAAAAAAAAAAACAATGAAAAAAACTGCTTTAACTATTTGTGAAATTCAACAGTGAACAAGTTGAAGTAAAGAAGAGGAGGGGGGTTGATAATATGAAACAATTTTCTTAGACTAAGTTCCCTGACCGTTTTCTATAGGACCCCCGAATTAATAAAATAAAGCTCATAGTGAAATGTTTTTGGGAGTAATGATTTACTAACTTGAGCCTAGTGGAAAACAAACATAACCCTATTGATTATTCATCATTACCAATAGCTGTCAACTTAAATGTATGGTGAACTTAGACGTTTCATGAATTAAGAAAAATAGTAAACAAAAAACCAGAACAGAGAAACAATAGAGGAACAATTATAAAACATTTTTTAGTTTTTTAAAGATGATAAGCACCAATGAGCTACCCTAAAAACTTTGTATTTTCTTCTTTTTATCTCATCTACTACAACTAAACATCTGAGGATCCGAACAGGGAGCCTCAAGTTTTGAAGTAACATACACTAACCCCTCAGCTACAAGGCCGGCCATTATAGAAATATAGACCCTACAATAGACGGTCTACTGTGTTTTTTTTATGAATGTGTTGCGACATATATTTGCCTTGTCTGTTTAAATACAAATTTGATTCAATCGATGTGTCTGCGATTTCACATTGAACTGATACACTTTTAGTTTCACAATAGGGCCTTATAATTATATAAGTATTTCACTCCATATCTACAACCATTAGAATTATATTATATTACAACAGAAGAAAACATTATTATGACCTAAGCTCCCTTTGACATAGTCTTTTCCCATGTTAGGATATAAGTGCAAAGAGCACAAGAAGAGGATCTACTGCGCTCACTATACCATTACACCAAACTGTAATGTTTAACAAATCGTTTACTGTGTCCGCTTGCCGCTTATGGAATTCACTCCCTGAAGCAATAAAGTTGGTTGATGGCCAAGTCCAGTTTAAGAAAACCCTAAAATCTTACTTTATAAATAAAATCGAAGAAGCATCCTTGTCTTAAAATTAATAGATTACAGATTTGTATGAATGGGTGTATGCATGTTTGTAAGAAAGATAATTCAGGATGTTTCAAAAAGTAATTTACTACTTTGAAAAATCATATTAATTTATTCAGAGAACCTACAGAGGTGATTGCAGTGTCAATTTGTAGGGAAACACAACAAGTTTTTTTACCTTAAACTAAAGATGCTCTATGTGGTTTCCGTTGGTGATCCTGCACACATCCCATCGGTTAACAGTTTCCTCCCAAACTCGCTGTAGCATTGCAGGAGTAACTTGCTCAGCGGCGGCATAAATTCTCGCTCTAAGCTCAGGTAGAGAAGCCGGCAAAAGAGGTACATAGACGATATCCTTGATGAATCACCCTAAGAAAAACTTAGCGGTGTCAGGTCTGGGGAACATGGGGGCCATGCAATTGGCGCATCACAGCCAATCCATTGACCTGGAAAGCGGTCATTCAGAAAATCTCGGACATCAGTCAGGTAGTGAGGTGGTGCACCATCTTGCATGAAATAAAAGTTGCGTTCTTCGTCATCCTCATTGATGGTTCTCTCTTGGAAAAAAAAAGGGGCCGCAAATTTTGTTCTTGCTCAATGCACAAAAAACGTTAAGTTTAGGGTTATCACGAACATGTTGCAATGTTTGATGTGGATTTTCACCGCCCCAAATCCTTCAGTTGTGTCTTTTAACCTCGTCAGAAAAGACTATGTTGTCCAAGAAATGTTCATCCTTATCCACTCGATTTAACATATCCGCACAGAAGTTCTTACGGGCAATCTTATCAGTGTCTTATTGCTTGTAAAATCGTAAATTTGTACGGTTTTCAATGCAAACGTTTTCTAAACACTCACCAAATAGTCGTATGCGGGACTTGCAGCTCGCTAGATGCACGCCCGGGTCGATTTCGTAGGGCTGTTGACAAAACCTTGTCTCACTTGCTCAACGACATCGTCAGATGTGCTTGGACGACCTGGTGATTTCTTATGTCTTACAGAACACCCTGTTTCTACAAAACATTTATGCCACTCATAAATTGTAGGCCTACTAGGAGGATCTTTAGCATACATGGTACGAATTATGCTGAACTGTTGTCGCCGACTTTGATTCTTCAAACCAAAACACAAAGCAAGCATGCTCGGGTCCAGTGAAGGCAGCCATCTTTGACGCAACTGCCGCTGGTGCTCGTGACGGTGCGATTCGTCACTAGCGAACTACGCGAGTCAAAATTTTATGTGTTTCCCTACATATTGACACTACAATCACCTCTGTAGGTTCTTTGAATAAATATGATTTTTCAAAGTTGTAAAGTACTTTTCGAAAGTATATACGGTATGTAAAATTTTTTTAAAGGAATTTTAATTGAGAAAAATGTAAAATTTGTTTTTCTTTTTAATTAGTTACTCTTTTTTTTATATTCGGTTTGAGTTTTATTATTGTCTAATATTGTAATTTTTTTAAATATTTTATAAATGAATGTAATAATAGATATTTATGTAATGGGTTAGATGGAAGAGAGGACTCTAAAGTCCTAATCTCTCCCTAAATAAAGGCAATTCAATTCAATTGTCCGTTCCTGATAAGGTCTACTACCGGCAGTCTCACCATTGATCCTTGTTTCTATGTTACAAGTTGTGCTACTATACTGTCCAGCACAACTCCACATATTTAACTAAATTATTCTACAAACTAATATATACCACACAACACACATATCTTATAACAAACATACAAAACAACAATGTACAGGTAAGTAAAAAACATGGTTTTCTTGTTTACAACTTTAATGAAAAACAATTGAACAATATACAAAAAAAAAACATAGCGGAGGGGAAATGTCTCTTAGAAATGAAATAACCTTATGTACAAGGAATAAAGAATTGAGAAACATTCGATGAAAATGGTAAACCAGGCAGAGTAACCCGCTAGCAACTTAGGCTTAGTAATCTCCACTGGTTCTACGAGTCATGTGTAATAATAACGAGTCGGAAACCAATAAAACAAAATTTGATTAAATCTAACGAAAGAAGAAACATGAATATTGACAACATTGTCAAATTGAACAGACATACCTTACAGAATCTGGAGGAGGTTGACTATTGCTTAATCTCAATGAAGAGCCTGGATGTTAACAAACAATTTCACAGATTTATCTATTAGTGATATCGTATGAAATCCTTAAAAAAATACCTTGCAGAAATGTTGGATGATTGCATGGACAAATAGAAAAGAATGTAGTAGACCTGGACTCACATCAAAACATCAGCTGCTGAACCGAATGTGAAGGCCTGAGATGTAGGCCATTGTGGAACAACAATATAATAATATAATACAATAATATTATAATAATATACCGATTAGCAACCGGTCACGATTGTCTTGCCAAGCATCTATACAGAATAAAAATTCTAACCTCGGACAAGTGCACAATTTGCTCGCAAGATTTGGACTCCATGTTTGTTATGGGCAAGGATCCTCTTCTGATCTGCAAGGGTTCCGGATGGAGAGAAGCAAGGACGAAAGGATTTCCCTCGACTTTATTGGGAGGCGAGATCCAAGATGGCGTGAGCCAGAAGGAACCATTAGAAGAAGAAGACAATATAATTATTTAAGACCTCAAAATAAAAACAAATAAGACAAATGCAGAGTCCGATATTTTATGACCACTATTTTTGTAATCTTTTAATAACAATGAACACATTGAGAACATTGTAAACTACAGAGGATATGAAGTTGTAAGAAACTTATAAAAGTTTAATATAAAATACAGAAGAACACTGGGCTTGTAACCCAAGATCAAGAATTAAAATCATATTGTAAGCGCAAGCAGTTAATTGCAAAAAAAGAAACTGCAATCATTATAAGAATCGGTCAAACTGTAAAACATGAATAAACAGCAGCAAACTAATGCACAGATTTGTTCATTATGCAGTTGAACTTGGTTTTAACGGCCTCGACTAATGCGTCAACTCGGACATAGCGTCATTTTTGTAGGTCCGGTCAAATCATTATCTTTTACGTTATTATAAACCCCTGTAGCGTCAACATTCGTTCGGTCCCTTCGTTGTCGCTATAACCAAGTTCAACTGTAGAAAGTGAAAGAGAAGCTATAGTAGAACCAATGCAGCTTGAAACACAACACAAAACTCTGGCGAAACCAACAACGGAAAGGCAGGATGTAATTTATCCATAATATTAAACATTTAAAATGCCACAAAAGTAGTCGAATGAGCTGTAAATTGCAGTCTGTAAATACTTGACCAGTCATTAACGTAAGGACTATTCACTTTTGAAAACTACAAAAGGCTTGAACCACTGCCTATAACCAAATCCTATTAAAGATTACTGAAAGTAATCTGTAGGCAATAGACACAGCGAGTGACCACATTTAGTGGCTCTGTTTGTAAATCATTTGGAAGAGACATTTTCTCCACAGAAAGGTGATGGAAATCTAGATCTGCCTATAAAAAAATTAACTGTGCGAGCAACCAATCACTCAATTGAGAAAACATTTACAAAACTATTTTTATAAGTGGCTGTATTCTAACAGCATAGAAAAGGAAGCCCTCATTTATAAAAAAAATATTTACATTATGAACGACACACACTGCACTGTTTTCTTACATTATATTCAGAAATATACATAGTCTTTGTACATTCCACGCAGTCATCTATGAATCCATGTTGATTATTTTCTGTAAACAAACAAAGACATTTTTATATAATAAAATATTAAAACCAAGATTTAATGTTGAACCAAATGTAAATAGAAATAGTAAAGCTAACAATACATGATATTTAACTAACCGTTATAATAAGCGAATGATGTTATAAATATGTAACATATGCGAGTTCCAGCAGGTAAAAGTTAGGCCAGGAGGCATATTGTAAATGTTAACAAAACGTCTAGGCTAACATTGCCGATAGTAAATGTGTACTGGGTTTATTTAACAAGAAATGCACACGATTAAGAGATAGTAGACGTGTTTCTAAAAAGGATAGTAGAGATGCAGACATAACATAATTAAATTCATTTTATTCAATTTATAAATTTTATAATTATATTCAAAAGCGAGTTAGGAAATAGGTAAACTTAGAAGAAAAGTATGGTGACGTAATGCACAGTGCGCGGGAATTGACAGACCGACTCTGATTGGTCAAAACTCACTAGAACAATGGATTGTGGGTAGAGACGCTAACTTTTTCTCTCAATCTCGTTTGGTCGTCCGTACGGGCAGGACGTGAAATGTCCGGTTTCAACAATCTAAGATCAGTAAATCGACATTTATTCTTCACAAAATGTATATTGTATAGAATACTGTGGAGACGGTGCTAGGGAAGGAACTTACTTCTGCTTAGAAACTTGCAAATCAACAGATAGGAATTCCTTTGGTATCCAAGCATCCTTACTGGCACTTTCTCAAGTAATAAATATTGTAAAAGAAAAGCATATCTGAACCACGGACTTGCGAGCGCTAATGTCTTTGACATCTAAATTTGGCCATTTACAATTTTAGCAAATGACATATTCCGTTCACTCAAATTTTGTTTTAATCAGACTTGACTCTATTAACTTAACTTTTTAATTTTTTTTTAATAAGGAAATACCCGTAGCTATAGAGAAGGTTGTCTATTTTACTTATGTAATAAGATGCAAGAATTAATTGTTCGTAAATTATAAAACAAAACCACAGTTACTTACATACCCGTGGTCTACGAGTTCTGCAATCGGCTTTAATTTTTTTAATAATAAGCTCCAAGGCAGTAACAGCATCTTCTGTACTGTCGTGTCCAGTGTCTGGAAAAATAAAGCGATATGCAATAAATACAAATATATGCGATGATCTTTTGAAACATGTTACAGAAGCCAGTTAGTATGATGGGTTTGTTAGCACTACCTGCACTATCATAGACCCATACACACTGCAGAGGACCATAGATCTATTACTTCCAGCCCTTGCTATCGGAAAAAAATTTAATGCAGTCTTCTTACTAGTGCGAGTCAAAAGTATGGAGACACCCTGTTAAATTTTAAATCTAAAGACCCATTAAGTGACACCTCATTTTAAAGGTCTTGATTAAAGAAGAAGAACAGTGGAAACTAGAGCTTTCTATCTCAACCCAGTACAAAATGGCAGCTCATTGAAATTTTCAGAAATTGGTTCTAATACTTAAGAAATTTACTGTTAATTGAAAACAATGACTTTGTAAAACAGATAAAATCAAAAGCTAATAAAATAAACTTCTTTTTATAATGTATTAAAAATTTGTATTACAATAGCACTAGTAATTACAATTACATTAAACAATGAAACGGCTTAAACTTACTAACCTACGTTTTTTATAACAGGTGTTCAAACTGCTACCTCAGGACAGTTTGACAATGTCCAAGCCTGTCGTACAAACTTGAAACGGCACGCTGTATAGATTCACGCAGGATTTTTTTAATTTGCGCTACTACTCTGTCCCTAAGGTCATTAATGCACTGGGGTTTTGTTTTATACATGTTGTTTTTAATGTGACCCCACGCAAAGTAGACCCAGTGGAGATAGATCTGGCGATCTTGGTGGCCATTCGATGCTTCCTCTTCTGCCTATCCAGCGATTGGAAAAAATATTGTTTAAATACTCACAGAAATGCAGGCCATAGTGTGGAGGTGCTCCATCCTGCTTGGATAACTGGATAAATATGATTTTGTAGCATTTTCTGGTATAACTCAGCATTAAGATTGCCATCAATGAAAAAGGGCCCAACAAACTGATCCCTCACAACGCAATCCAAACGTTTAATTTTGAGGGTGCTGGGTGTGTTGCTCTCTCATCCAACGAGGGTTAACATCAGCCCAATAACGACAATTGTGTCTGTTACCGTTAACGTTTAACATGAAAGTTGCTTCGTCTGAGAAAGCAATGTTGTTCATTCTAATTGTATTGTTATCAATGTTCCTCATCATCAGTTCACAAAATTCTAATCGATGATTAAAATCGTCCTCACTTAGCTCTTAAACGAAACGAATTTTGTACGCTTTAAAATCACCGCCATGTAAAACTCTACAAACTGATGTTTGAGATATACCTAACATTATGGAAACATTTCTTGTTGAGGCATGAGGATCTTCTACAACAGACTGTAAAACGTCAAGTGACAATGCTTCGTTTGTAGCCGATTTTGGTCTTCCATGTTTGGGGCGGTCTTTAACGCTGCCTGTTTCCTGGAAACGTTGGATAGTTTTTTGAACTCCTGATTTAGATACTGGGTTTTGATTAAGATAAGTGTCATTAAATAAATTCCTTACTTTATCACAAGATCTCACCCGGTCTCCGTAGCCTCGCATCATCAGGATCATAATATGCTCTTGTTCACTTAAACTCTCCATTTTAACGTACAGTATCACAAAAAGACGTCTTAACTTTGTTGATTCCAACCAGAAACTTAACCTGATACTGGACTTCCTCAAAACTGATAAGATAAAGGAGGCCTACCCTACAGCAGGTAATAACTGTAAAACAGGTTTGAGTTTGTAAGAAAAGTGGTTGTCTATTGGGGTTATTTACCCACCTGAATGTGGATGTTCATGTTTTGTCTCAATGAAGTTTTATTTAATGAGCTGCCATTTTGTACTGGGTTGAGATGAAAGCTTTAGTTTCCACTGTTCTTCTTTAACTTTGTAAATGGCAGTCTACCCTTTGGGACGCTTTCTCGGTCGTAGAACGCAACAAGCTCGAAAAATAGCGAGAATTTGCATATTCTGTTATTTAATACACTTAAAATCATCCAATCGTAATAAAACCGGCACCATTTAAAACCTAATCAATTAAACTTTAATTTTTGTATTTAAAACTTTTTCGTAAAACGAATATTTACATACGTAATCATCATTTGAAAATATGCAGATCGGGTTACACCTGTTTCCGAGCGCGAATATGCATACAATTGTACTGTTATTTCCCACTTCTTAAATGTCCAAGACCATCTACAGAAGTATTTCTATCAAGATTATAAAAATACCATTGGATTCGTCAAGATTTTATCTTTCTAATAGTGCCTTCCAATCAGATGTCACTATTTTACCCGATTTTTGACAACGATTTTTGTAAACCTTGCAATTGGACAGTTTTTCAACCAATGAAACAGCCTATTTGTCAACCGAGATAACGCCCACTATATCACATGTTTTGACAGATTTTTGTACACCATTTTGTAGAGAACAGTTTGACCTTTCTAACGGTGGGAATTAAACTAGAATAAACCAGTTTTTTGTTTCTCCAGACAGCAGTGAAAGTACATAATTAGGGCAGTCTGGTGAGACCGTCTTGCGCATAGGTTCCCACGTTATTCATACGACCCTTCCTGCGACCGGCGACTTTTTATTACATTGATGTCATTTTGTTATTCAAATAAAGATAACTCAAACACTTTCGTGAACTAAGGGAAGACAAGTATACCGTTCTTTTTTTTAATTTACCCTCTACACTTTGTTATAATAATATGTCATTTCTGGGTAAAGCATATATTAGTAAATTATGTTTCAAACTACGCCTAGTTTTGTTAGCAGTCGTGTATTTGGAACATAAAAACTGTTTTTTCAAAATAAGAAATTTGAAATTGATAAATGTTTTTATACAGTTCTATTTAGAAATAAATTACGAAACTTTTTTATGCTTACGAAAAAATTACAAAAACATTTTTACAACTTGTTATTTAGGCCTTAAGTTGAACTTTTTCCTTTCGTTACTGAACATTTTTTGCTTTCTAAGGTAATAACTTTTACAAATTTAAAAAAAAAATATTTTTTAATGGCATATTTGAATTCTTTGAAGTTTTTTCTACAAAAAAGCTACGGAACACTTTTGGATTGTGGTTCATTTACTATTTTTTTATAATTTAAAAAAAATGCTTGCAAAACGATAAAAACTGGCTTTTCAATTTTCGCTATATCACTGCCATATGTAGGGTTAATCAAGACCTTTAAAATGAGGTGTCACTTAATGGGTCTTTACATTTAAAAATATTGAGCTGCCCCCCAAAAAGTTCACTTTTATTTCCTAGAAAGGTGTCCTGAGTTTCATTTTTCTATCTTTATCCATTTAAAATTTAACAGGGTGTATCCATACTTTTGACTCACACAAAGAAATGTTGTGGCATGTCAGGGGATAAAAAGAGTGTAACCAAAATATCAACCCTCTCTTCCTGCCTTTATTATAAAGAGCAATGACACAACTCTCCCTTCAATTTGTATTCCTATTTTCTTTCCCACACACTCAGTCAGTCGTCTCAAGAAGGCAAAATTTGTTTGTTTTTGTCCAAACAGCGATCCATCGTAGTGGCATGTCAGCAGATCAAAGTAGTGTAACAAAGATCTCAAACCTCTAACCACATGCCCACAACAGGAAACGAGAACTCCCCTAAATCGCCGTTGAAGATTTGGAGGACATGATGCAACAAGTTTTCTAAATACCACAAAATTATACTAACCTTATTAAAATCGACACCAAAGACTATTTCCATTAAAAAAAAAATATATATATATAGTAAAAATACATAAACCAAGGATTTTGTAGAGAAGTAATTCAATTTATAATTTCCAAGAGAAAATTAAATATAGCTAGATGAACTTAGAATTTAATAATGAAAGAGAGAAAAAATACATATATAAGTTGTTGGCCAACTAAAAGGAAAAACCAATTCATCAAGTAAAATCAATTGTCAAGTCATATCCAGATAATTAAAATGATTCATATCCAGACAATTCAAACAAGTCATATCCAGATAATTAATTAAAATGAGTCATATCCAGACAATTCAAACAAGTCATAGCCAGATAATTAAAATGAGTCATATCCAGATAATTAAAATAAGTTGCCTATGCCAACTGTAGTCACACATTGTCTGGGAATTTTAACTAAATAGTTTACACGTGGGTTTCTAACTCCTTTGTAATATGATTAAACAGTATCTGTCTCCAGAGCAATTATTTTCTAATACAAATAACTTGTTTTGATGATAGAATGTTTGAATTTGTTTTTATTATAATTAGTAGTATAAGTCTTTGGAATATTGGTAGTTACCGATATAACCCTGACAGTGCTTATATTATTTATACAAAAATATAAGGAAACTTATTTAATGAATACAACCAGTTCAGTGAGACAATCAATAATAATACCTCGATTTGTAATTTTTGTTTTTGTTGTTGTCGTTCTTTTTGTCAATTTTTTTTTCTTTGCTCATATTTATGTATTTATTTATAAAAACTTTTTTATATTTTTATTTATTTTTATTATTATTGTTTTTTTTTTAATTTTAATTGTATTACTATTATTATTTTCCATATCAATGTCAATTTAAGTAACATAACATATTGCATTCTTATTTTAATCATACATTAATGTAATTGTAACATTTGTCTCTATTTAAGGTCCCTTGTACGCCATTGGCTGTTTAGAAACTAAGACACGCCCACTCTTGTAGAGAGGTATAAATATGTACCATAGACTTAGTAATAATTAGTTATAATCTGTTAGTTGTAGCTCATATACCACTGAGGATGACGACTTTGTCGTTGAAACGCGTTTGGTAATTAAACGTATATGAGTGAGAATAGTGTTGTTTTTATTTTTTTAAATATAAATTCCTTCTCACCCGTCAAGCTCAAAGTGTATTTTATAATAATCAATAATAACATTTACTTTTATTCCTATATACACAGAGAGCCAAATCAGTGTAAGACGAAAGGCTGACCAATCAGCCACTGTCACTCTCAGGACACCATCAGTAATATCTTTGGAGCTTTTCCGGTGCCAATGGTTACCAGGCTATCGGGAGCAAAGCAGTGCCATACTACCTACATGCAGAATTCTTTGTAAGTACGGAATACACTGCTGCCTATAAATCTGTGCCACAGTGGTTTTTAACCCCCCCAACGTAATCAGAGGGGTGTATAAGCTTAACATGTGTATCTGCCTGTGGCATAGTAGCTCCAAAACGGATGAACCGATTTTGATTAAAAAATTTTTTTAAAAGGTGATTTAATCGAGAGTGTTCTTAGCTATGGTTCAAAAAAATCTGTTCAGCCGTTTACAAAATTTGAAGCAAAATTACAGGTTTTTTATGTGTCAGGGGTTTAAAAAATTTTTTAATTTGTACCTGTTCTCTTTTATATGATCCTCTTCACAAATACATACCTGCTCCAGTAAGCTTATGTCTATTTTAAATAAATCTGTAAGCCAGTTTAATTTATTAACTCGAACTTATTATATAAGTGCTTTTGGCGGAATTTATTTTGCATTTTTTTAAATTAGACCCATACCGTGGTTTTGAATATTTTTCTTCAACAAATCATAAGCCAATCGACGCAAAGAGTTTTTCCGTGGATGTCCCATTCTGTGGGGGTAAACCACACTCGTATCCAAAACAGTTTTGTGGATGATCTACAACAGCAAGAAAATTAATTATATATATATTTACGTATAAATAATTATAAGTAGCCTATTTTAAAATAAATCATAACAACAAAATCATACAATTATTTTATTTCATTTTTTACATCTTTATTATTCCTACCAGTTTCTTAACAGACCAATACTACACAAATTCTGGAGGAAGACACAATGGACATTATATTTATTTATTTATTTGAACCAGTAAGAATATTACATATGTATTTTATTATACAGTAGTATTCCTACAGAGGTATGAAAATACCTGTGCGTAGGAAACTGGCATACATGGTAATTAAGCTGTAAACTAAAAATATTTTTAAAAAACCTAAAATATATCAAGCACCCAAAACATAGGAGATAACAATATAAATATTTTTGTTAATATAAATATAAATCTTAAATCAGATTCTAATAAAAATAATAATAATAAAATTTAATATTAAAATTATACATTTTCTCGTATCCATTTTTCAACTTATTCTTAACAAGTTTATTATTTCTATTCGTTGTTAATGTCTTATATTCATTAGGTAATCTATTGAACAATGTGTAACAACAACAATACAACCATTCTTTTTGCTAATTGTTTTACAAATTTTTGGTAAGACAATACTTTTATTTCTAGTTCTACTTGTTGAAATTTCATATTTACATTTAAGTTCATTATAGTGATATACCATTGATTCCAAACAAAATAATTGTTCCAAGTTTAAAGAATAACTGTTTATTTCAAAAACATTCCTCTTTATCATTTAACAAAATTTATTCTGTAGTTGTTGCAAGAGATTTAAATTATTAGAGTATGCTCCACCCCAAGCAATTATCCCATAACTTATAACACTCCGAAAAAGAGCATAGTAAATTACCATAAGAGTATTGACTTCCATAAACTGAGATAATTTATAAAAAACATAAGTAAGATATTTGGTTTTATTTATTATATATTCAATATGCTTATTCCATTTCATATTATAGTCAATTTTATTATTACTCCCAAGTACCTACAACTTTCAACTCTATTTAACATTTTATTTCTAATTCTTATTTCCATATCAACAGGAACGCTGTCGGAGTAGTTACCAAAAGTGATATAAACTGTTTTATCAATGTTCAAAGTCAGTTTATTGGCCTCTAACCATAGATCTATTTTTTCCAATATTTCAGTCATATTGTTTTTAGTTTCAAGCCATGTTTTCCTTCAGTTATAACAGCAGTATCATCAGCATAAGATACAATATCATTGCTATTAACTTCATCAAGAAGGTCATTCACATATAGAACAAAAAGCAGTGGTCCTAAAATTTACCCTTGCGGTACACCAGTTTTAATTTCTTTATAATCACTTAATACGTTGTTGCTTAACTTAACTCTATGTTGTCTGTTTGATAAATAACTCGATAACAAATTCAGTGCACTACCTCTTATCCCATAACAGTAAAGTTTATCCAACAAAATCCCATGATACACTGTATCAAATGCCTTCGCTAAATCTAGAAATGTTACAATAACTGGTTTAATTTTATCTAAACATTGATATATCACATTGGTAATATAATTCAAGGCATCTTTTGTTCCTAATCCTTTTATAAAACCGAATTGGTTTTTAGACAGTATTTTGAGTTTCTTTGAAAATTAAAAAATTCTTTCATAAATTAATTTCTCAAATATTTTTGCAATACTTTTATCATTTGCTTTAAAAGTTGGAACAATTTCAGCCTTTTTAAGTACATCAGGCCATACTGATAATTCAACACATAAATTAAAAATATATGTTAAATGTTCAGCTATATTTTCACAAATATTTTTAAGTACTTTAGCGTGTAAATATATGCAAATATATATAAATAAATAAATACTTAAATATTTGTAAATATATATATATTTTTTTTCTTAAGGCGAAAACCAGTCAGGTAATTATTGCCCGTAGTATAAGTAGTATGAGGCATGCAATGTTCTTATATATAAAATAAAATAACAAAACAAAACAGAAAACATTAGGAAATTAAAACCAATTAAATAAAATTAAATAAATCTGGACAAACTTAAAAAATAAAAAGCAATTATTACAACTGCGGCTAAAAATAATTATCAATAGAAATAAAACAATTTAAAAAGTTAAAATTAGTTCAAATCTTATAGTTTACACCATAAAATTGAAACTATTAGACCAGTCAATAGATTCCATTATGATTTTACTTTGCAAACCGCTGGCTAGTTTACTGGCTAACTTACAGCGACGCAGAAGTTCTCCACCAAGTCTGCTCTACTAGACTAAGACCCATGACTTATGATTTTAGGGTCGTGCTCACAACCAATTTTTTCCAACTGTAGAGTCTCATAAATCCGGACTCCGGAAAATCCGGACCGCTAATCGGCAATTATTTTTTTGTTTTAATAAAAAATCGATAAAACCCACGTGATTACTCTGCATAACATAAATGACATGTATTTTGTACCTTTGGACGCTCCATGTTTCCATGTTTCAACGAAATTGACGTCGTTTATGATTCAAAAGGCAGTGGAAGTTTCCGCGTGTATGTGTTAGTTGTACGTTCCTTTTTTAGTTTTCTTAAATAAATCTCTAAGATTAAATTTTCATTCCTTATGTTTTATAAATAAATTTCCAACTTGTAGTGTTGCTTTTACGTACAGTAATGTAGATTCTTTTTTATTAAAACCGTTCAATACTGTTCACAAACTTAATTTTTTCATTTCTGTGTTTTACTTAATTGCAGTCCAGTACTGTATTATGTCCATTACAGTACCGTAAGTTGATGTGCCAGAGTACGGCGCGGCGGCGATAGTATGTGCAGCTTTCCATCGCTCTTATCGACTTATGCCCGACTCCGGGAAACCCGGATTTTACGGAATCCGGATCAGCTATCCGCCCCATTGGTCCGGATTTTTGAGAGTCTACTGTATATACGTTGATATCTAAGTTTAGAATCCGTTTGAAAATGTTTAATCGGCCGTGACAATTCATTTATAAGTATTTTTTTAAATAACACTCCAAATTGATTACAGTTATTATGCTAAATTAATATATCCGACAGGGCCCACCTTGTGCATGGTTAATCTACATGCCATTAACTGTAATTTTACATAATTTCAAAGCTTCAACTTTTAAAATGTCAAAATTATACATTTTGCAAAAAATTCTATTTTCCGTGGCTTTCCAATTTTTCTCAGTCAAAAATGGACCGATCAAGACTTACAAAGTCTCATTTTAAAAGGAATTTACTAAAACCTTTTTTAAAGTACAGTACAACCTGTCATATTCAGACTAATGTGGCGACCGGCCGATCCGAATATGGAAAAACCCGGATATAGCAAGGTCATTTATAAATAGCCAAATTGCCCGAAACAATGAAAGCCATTATTGTTGAATAATAATTTTAGATGTTTCAAGCGGTTTGGACTTGTATTTACTGTACTACAATGTACTATATAGGCCAACAAATTGTCGTTCTGTACACAACAGTAGACTATTGGTAATTAAAAGTGCAGTAAACAATAAAATAAAACAGTTTACATTGTAAAAACACAATTTTAATTATTACAGTACAGTAATTAAATATCTAAAGTATGTAGGTACAGTACTGTACTTATGAACTCACTAGCTTTAAAAAAATTACCAGTAGGCCTACAGTTCGGCACACAGTAATATATAAATTAAGTTTTACTTACAGTACCGTACAGGAACGTTAATGGCTACATCAGTTTTTGAAAAAAGTTGTGATTTTCGGCTACTTCACACACTATACACGTTTATTGACCGTTTCAAGGTCACAGCCCGCTAAGAATAGACTAGGCGCGACCCGCAAACATTATTCTAGTTTCAACTTTCACTTTTCCACCCCATACGAAAATTTGTTTGGAGATGCATCTGGTTATGGGAGGGTCCAGGTTTCGTTATCTTTCGTGAAAACTCACTGTGGTATATTAAATTACGTCTTAACGCTGATATTTCATAAAATTAAGGTACTACTAATTGTGTTTGGGCGCTAATTTCTTCCATGGACATTCGCTATTGTATTTTAAATAATATTGTACACTGTTTTATTAAATTGGACTAGGTTAATTATATTTTCTTATGAGGACATACCTTTGTTTTCGGCAGTAGGTTTTTTCGCGTACATACACTGTTGTATATTAAATTGCGTTTGAATGCCGCGTTTTATAAAATTAGCGCTAATAATATTCGGACGTCATATTCTTTTGCGGACATTCGTCATTTAATTTTAAATATTTCACCAATGGTAATGGTTAATTGTAACAGATAATTCTGTAATAATATAAAGCTGTTGAGTCAGTTTTTTAAATTTTATATAATATAAAGCTGTTGCGTATTTTTTTTTTTTTAGGTATCGGTATCGGGAATTGAGAATCGAATTTTCAAAGTATCGGTATCGGTATCGAGAATCGAAAAATCTGGTATCGACCCATCCCTAGAAAATAATAAACATTTTTTTACTTCCTCCAAGTACACCTTTTAGGAGCAATCTATTAAATAATTTACAATACAGTTGACAATAAGTAAATACCGTACACAATAAATCTGTGGGTGGATGGCACAAGCTGATAAGTACACCTTTTAGGAGCAATCTATAAAACAATTTACAATTCAGTTGATAATAAGTAAATACACAATAAATATAGACAGAGAACTTCCGATGAAAGTAAATGTGTGCAGTCGTGGGACCCCCATCAGGAACAAAGTCCATCACGCCTTTTCTTCAATTCTTATACCAGCCTTAAGCAACATACACACATAATTTTAATCTTTCAATTGCCGTTTATTATTACTGTAGTTTGTTTTTTATACAAATATTTACTGTTTCCATACGTTTAATGTTATTATAGTAAAGGTGTAGAATTCATTATAACAAGCTAAGATGGTAAACACAGTTAAATGTCCATTCAATAAACAAAAAATGTTGGTTCATCAGTCTAGGCCTAACCTAAAAT
>JAGFPH010000263.1:236750-259829 GCA_018207615.1 Philaenus spumarius | reverse complement strand
GACTTGACTTGAAATTTGGTTCCACAACACAATCTTGGTGGGTTGAGGTTCCGCAGGTCCGACAGGATTAGAGGAATGTGGGATATGAAGACCAGATTCAATGCACAGACTGGAGCCATAACAAACAATATTCGTTGGTTGAAGTTCTGCATGTCTGACAGGATTAGAGGAATATGGGATATGAAGACCAGATTCAATGCACAGACTGGAGCCATAACAAACAATATTGGTTGGTTGAAGTTCTGCATGTCTGACGGGATTAGAGGAATGTGGGATATGAAGACCAGATTCAATGCACAGACTGGAGCCATAACAAACAATATTGGTTGGTTCTGCATGTCTGACGGGATTAGAGGAATATGGGATATGAAGACCAAGTTCAATGCACAGACTGGAGCCATAACAAACAATATTGGTTGGTTGAAGTTCTGCATGTCTGACAGGATTAGAGGAATGTGGGATATGAAGACCAGGTGCAATGCATAGACATGACTTGCAGTGTGGTGCCATTTCACAATTTTGGTGGGTTCAGGTGCATTGCAGCAATTATGAATAAAAACAGTTAAAATGTGTATGAAGTTTTAGAGTCCCCCAAACTATTATCATTTCTTTGATTTATCGGATGCATAATTTTTTCCCTAGGACCCTATTGATTAAGGATCTACCTTTTATCAGTTCTAATTAAAATCTACTTCGACATTCGGACAGTTGGACGGACAAATTAGTGATATTTTATGGGTTCCATTTTCCCTTTTAAGGATGTGTAGATAATAAAGCACATATTAAATATTTCTCATTAATATTAAAACTGCAGAACATAACAAATACACTATTTCTACAATATTTTAAAGACATTTAAACTTAAGAAGAGTGAAAAAAAACTGATCGAGCTTGGGAATTGAAATAGGGCACTACTCCTTGTCCAACATTCTATTCACTGGACTTTTGGTGCTCTTCAACAATACAGCTTAAACCAGTTTCAGATTTATTCTTCTTAAGAAAACAAAAAAAATTCAAAAAATTATGAAGATTATCATTTAAACAAAAGATGAATTACTCTTCTTACCGTATGTGTAGTCCGGATAGTACAAAGACGTTGGGTTTTCATCTGAACCTAAAAAGAAGTGTTTAAATGATTAGCTTTAAAAAATAAATGTGAGTATTTGCAGTATTAGTTCAGTACATAAATGAAATACTTTACAAATAAATCAATTCTATATTCATATTTAATCTATAATTTAAAAAAATAAATTTAAGATTAAGTGCATTCAGTTTAATTTGATGGCAACGATAGTCTTATTTGTACACTATCCAGAAAAAAAAGAATCGGATTGTTTCCTTATTTTGAATTTCAAAATCTTTTTACAATAATAGAACGGGAGGTAGCGCTACATTTGAACAAGTCATTTCATACCAGCTGAAAATCATAGCAATAATAGTTTTCCCTTAATACATAAGAGATCTGAGCGTCAGCTACTCCAGTAGTGGTGGAGCTAAATGTGAAAGTTGACAAAAAAATTTTTGCTCCGAGTGATTTCATACCGCGCCAAAATTTAGGGAATAATATTTTAGATCATTTATAACCAAAAAATAATACGTCAGTCACGTATATGAACATGTCAAAAAATTTTAAATATAAAGTCATTTCATACCGTATGAAATTTATACAGCTGAATTTTGATACATTTTTAATAATAAAGAAAATCGTCAGCTGTGTGGATACCGGGGGAAAGTCTGTTAGTCAGCGACAAAAAAATTTTGCGCGCTCAGTGCATCTGATCGTTGCGTAGTCACTTTGACTAATGAACTGACGATCTTTACACACACAAACATTCAGCTGACTGCAATTTTTAATTTTGTTAACAATCAAATTACTCTAAGTTTCAATTTCAATCAGTATTATATTAATTTGACATAATTAATGCCACCTAATGCTGTAAAAGGTGATTCTGTAATAGTTTTTCATAATAATTAAGTCCGTGCCGCTTTTAAATTATATTATTATGTACTGTAATACTAAACTTTCTTCTCTGCGAAGGGTTCCACTAATCTGACTTACCCCTCACTAAGATATTTTTTGTCAGGCTCCAGGTAGAATTGATCCTAGTTTGGTTACTAGTGAGACAAACTCATACAAGCAAATGATAAACACTTTTATCTGATGCATAAAATTCGACTAGTTAATTTTAGTTTCTGTTTGTGCTGTTGAAACATAATGTGCCTAAAATATCTGTGAAAACAAAACCAATTTGTATATTTTGTTTTAAAAGAAATTAACCTCTTCATTCGTTCAATGCAAGTTATCTGGAAAAATGTAAAAATATTCTAGAAATACGACAAAAATATAACGTATACATGAAAGACGCTAAAGGGCCCAGTAGAAATAAATAATTTTCAGAAATATCATTCAAATTGTTAATGACTATTTACTGCTTTATCGAAAAATGATAGTTCAAGTGTTCGTTCTGAGACATCATCTTATGAATCAAGGTAAGGTCATTTATGTCTTAATCATAGTAATCTATTACTTATTAAAAATTATTACTAAATAGATAAACTGAATATATACTGATATGTACTGGGAAGTATAACTTCCTTTTTTACACTCATACGTTTTTGGAGTAAGAGTAAACTATGAAATCAGTTTTTAAGTATTGAAATGCGGCTTATGATAAATGCATATTTGACCTGTGCATATACTTTGTTTTGAAAAGATCCCTTTATTGTAAGTAGGAATGTGATTTGCATGTTTAAATATTAACATAAATCATATACAATTTGACAATTTAACTGTCGGTATGTATACATTGCAAAGTTTTAGTGTGATTGAGTTCATCAATGAATTAGATACTTTTATGTCCGAAATTGCAACCAACGCAATGTCCTGTTGTTGTGTGAAGGAAATGTAAACATTGAAGTCGACTCGTCTCAGTCTGAGCCTTATCTATGTTTACTAATCTGTGCTTTGTGTATTTAATCAACAAGACTAATGGAATAACTGAATATTCTACAACATGCATTGATCACATTTTTGTTAGGTAAGTATTTGGATTCCCGTAAGTCTGCCGTGTTTCCCAAAAATATAACCGACTATTGCGCTATAGGGTTTGAAATTTAAAACTCAATCCGTTATCAAAAAGAGTTTATTGCTTCTGCACTGACGGAACGAAAAATATCAATCAATTTTGAACAAATAAAGATAGAATTAGGTAAATTTAATTGGATTGACATTCCCAAAACGAAAAATGTTAACGTTGCATTTTCAAAATTTGATTCAGTTTTAAGAAATATTGTCGATACCTACTAATTCCAAACAGTTGCTGATGTCTAAAAAAATGTCATAAAGCTAAAAAATCATAAGTCCATCGATTACGGAAATATTTTTAAAACAATTAATATACGCTATAAAATAAATCAAAAACTAAAGTGAATACCTTACGAACATAACTTTAATCATTATGTTCGGGAATAAACTTGTAGGTTGCTTAAGGATATTGATTAAACAAAGATTAATTACTTTTTAAACACAAAGGAAACGTAAGGAGAAATGACGTATAATAAATAATATTACTAGAGAAATTAATCGAAATAGTGTAGACAACATTATTGGCATTGTTCTTCTGGAAGACCCTATGTGTATTGCAAATGGGGAAAATACACATGCCCGTATATTTTCATAACTCATTGAAATTTAATTAAAATAATGTCTACAAGCTTTAATATCTGTACTATTTTTTTCATAGAAAATGTTGAATGTGATAAATTTGAACAATCAGATAGTGACGAAGAAGATAATGAAGAGGAATTTAAGCTAGAACAAAATTTCATCATAGACAGCTCTGATGATAGTGTCGAAGAAAATGATGACTATGAGACAGATGATACAGAAGAATTAAACGAAGAAATAAATTAATAATTTTTGTAAAAATAAAGATGAGCTTTTTCGTATAGGCCTATTGTTCATATTTATTAATAAAATACAAATTTAAATAACTAGCATTAAAATAATCTCAATCTTTGTTTTATGTTTTATTAATATATATTTTGATATATAATTTAAAACCAACACGAACTTAATAAGTATGATAAATCTATAACAAAAACGTCATTAAGAGTAAAGTGGCATTACTTATGTTAAATTAATACAATACCGATTAAACTTGAAACATAGAGTAATTTTATTGTTAAAAAAATTAAAAACTGCTGTCAGCTGAATGTTTGTGGTTGTAAAGATCATCAGTTCATTAGTAAAAGATACTATGCAACAATGAGATGCACTGAGCGCGCAATATGTTTATGACGATGACTGACGGACTTTCCCCCCCCGGTATCCACACAGCTGACTGTATTTTAAAAATATTGACTAAAAACGTGACCCCGAACCGCTACGACTTTTTAACTGTCAAAATCGGCTTTCGCAACGTTACCCCACTCAGAATTTTCAAAATTTTGATCCATAAACATGAGCCCAAAGCACTACGACTTTTTAACAGTCAAAATTGGCTTTTGCGTATCCAGAAACATATAAACGATACCACACTCTGAATTTTCAATATTTTGATCCAAAAACGTGACTCCGTAGCGCTACGACTTTTTAACTGTCAACATTTGTTTCCCGTACTCAAAAACATATAAAACGATACCCAACACTGAATTTTCAAAATGTTTACCCAAAAACGTGATCCCGAAGCCCTATAATTTTTTAACTGTCAAAATCGATTTTCCTGTACCCAAAAACATATAAAATGATACCCTACACTGTATTTTAAAAATATTGACTAAAAACGTGACCCCGAAGCGCTACGACTTTTTCACTGTCAAAATCAGCTTTCGCGTACCCAGAAACATAAACGATACTACACACTAAATTTTCAAAATTTTGATCCAAAAACGTGATTCCGATGCGCTACAATTTTTTAACTCTCAAAATCAGTTTTCCCGTACCTAAAAACATATAAAGCGATACCCCACACTGTATTTTCACATTGTCGAAAATACTTTTATTTTTTATAAAAAGATATTTTGATTAAAAGTATGTTGCAATTCTTACACAATACACAGTGGTTGCGTTAGCGATTTTTTAACAGTAATTTAAGTACGTTTTTTTTTATAAAATAAAGTATTTGTCAAATTGCAACAGCTTTTAAACATTCCATTGTACATAATATTGCCCTTTGAGTTAATTTTTATTGTTAGCATATAAATGGTAAAACATGCCTCTAATAAGAAACGTTGAAATAACGTTTCTGAAACTTTCAGCGCTCCTAGCGGTTAAACGATTAAGTTAATAAAAAAAAAACACCAAGAATAAAAGTCTTAAAATTGCATGTAAAATTCAAATCCGTCATAAAAAATAGGGTTTTCCATTATAAATTTCAAAGTTGACCGCCATATTGGAAAATGGCGTCCATTTAGAAATATTTTAATTACATATTTTTTAATTTCTCATAAAACAAGGAAAGGTTCCCCATTTAAAGTTTGCTGTCAAATTAATACTTTCCGAGATCCCAATGGTGGCCCAATTAAAAAAATCACATAAAATAGAAAATGTTTGAGAGGCTGTATTTCATAAACGGTTGGGTTTAGGAAAAAATACAAAATAATAAAAGTGTCTTAAATTTGTGTCCCCAATCGAAATTCAACATAAAAAATAGGGGTTTCCATTTGAAAAAATTAAGTTGGCCGCCATATTGGAAAAATGGCGGAGTTTTTGGAAATTTTATTATTGTATTTTTAATGCAAGGGAAAAAGTAGGGAAGGTCCCCCATTTAAAGTTTGTTGTAACTTTTATAGTTTCCGAGATCCCAATGGTGGCCATCTTGAGTTGATCACCACAACCTCTTGGCTAAGTGTTCAAAACTTTAGAAGACATTGATTGGCACTGTGGTGATAACAGATGTTCTACTTTTTGGGAAAATTAATTTGTTAATGTCTAAATGGAGACACAGAATGTTGACTTTATCTTACAAGGTGTCTACCAGATCAAGGTGCCTACCAGATCAAGGTGTCTACCAGATCAACGCGTCTACAAATTTAATTACATTTTGGGATCTTTTAGGAGACTTTAAATATAAATTTGGCGACCTCATTTTCAAGCAAATCAAAATACAGTAGAACACTGACTATCCGAAAAAAATTGGTGCAGGGGGTGTTGGTATAATCGAACATTTCTGAAAAAAAGTCTAGTTCTTTGTTAAGAGTAGTGGGATGGGTGGGACGCAAATAAAACATATTATTGGACTGGAAATAATACTTTGGTACACTGTACATATAAAGTAGAGATTCCATATACAGTACATACACTTTTTTTGGTTTACTGACTTAGCTGTGATAAAAACAGTACAAAATTAACTTCAAAGAAAAAGTCGAACATGTTTGTTTGCTTAAGTTTTGAGACTCGTTTTATTTGCCGCCAAGTCTTGTAGGCATTTCAAAGACAGCAGCTATACAGTATCGCATTCGTCTTCCTGTTCCAACCATTTAATAGCAGCCTCGAAGCATCGGAAGGCTTCTTCACTGTCCATCACACAAGCAAACTTTGTGATAGATTCACTGTTATATTTAATGTCAGTTAGCGTTGAATTCTCAACACCAAACTCCCGAGCTAAGCTTGATCCACTTGCACCTTTTTTTAATCGTTCTACAATTTTAAGTTTGTCAGAAACAACACGTTTACGTTTCGCCGACATCGCAAGAAGCCACACAAATGAGGTTAGATGTACATGCAGACATGGTACAAACGGACCGGACTGATGTAATGTTGGCGCAGTGTGTATTTTGAATCTTTCAGTTAACCGACGTTTCGGATGACCGGCACTCTACTGTATATACGTAAATCTTAAATACTGGCTAGATACTTTACTTAATACTTGTTGTTTCTCCCCTTTCCTGTACTAGAAAAGGTTGTTTCCTAGGTAACAGTTAAGAACTGGTTTATTACGATTCCTGACTTGCCAGATTAAAATTTTGCTAAATACGGAGATTTTTAGCGATGCAATTTATTTTGAATCCTAACAATATTTTTGAACAAAGTGAGAATCTTGTAATATTGTAACTCTGTCATTGAAATTATGCAACTGTAGACTGAAGACGTAGGCTTCTTTTTGTCAACTTTCGTGACCTGATATAATGTCTCATATTTAAGATTACTATACACCAATAACGAATAAGGTAAAAGAGAAAACCCTTAGAGTTTAATTTCTGAGGCAAAAGGGGTTTCTGGTTAAGTACATAATTGACTAAAAATATACTATATTTAATTGCATACTTTGAAATATCTCATTATAAATGTTGTTGATAGTACCTTCATGAAATCTAGATCCTGTTAATTCAGCAGCAGCTTCCTTTCGCAATTTTAAGACTGCCATGCTGATCGCATTCAGATATACTTTTCTGAGAATAGTACGTTCGCTAATTTCGCTTTCTTCTACCTCAGCCTAAAACAGACATTGTGGTTTTCTTATAAAATGAATTAGATATCTACATATATTGCATAAAACACAGTAAAAAATAGGGATGGGTCTTGTGTCTTGTAAGAGATTTGATTTCAAATAAATAATCACCCTCAATTTTCAATTCCTAATCAAACGGTGGAGATACAAAATTTCCTTATCATCACTGTGAACCTAATAGGTATAACAAAATAAATTATGTACTTCAATTATTTGTTTGTTACGCCTATTAGACTGAAATTGTATTCTCTTTTATTATTTTATGACTGTTTATGGTTAAACATTTCTTACACCAGTATGTTTTATTTTATATTTAAATACTATAATAATTAATTGTTAAAGTGTATTTATTTGTACGGGTGTACTTGTTAATATTACATTTTTGTATTGTAATTGCACATTTTTGTAAGTGGTCGTTCCTTCCACTCCCCATTAAGAAACGTTGTGACCTTAATATTGTAGTTCAGCATTGTGAAAGCCCTATGAGAATGATGAATATGTCATCAAAATGTTAATAAGGATAGCTATCGAATTCGAGTTACCACAATGACGGGATGTTCCACAAATTACAATTGAATTCCGTTATTTCATCTAATAGCCGCGAAAAAAATTCGAGCTACTGGAACTCCGTGAGGTTTAATTGAGATGTTTTATCAAATTCGAGCTACAATAACTGCCGAGAACATTTTTAATAGACACAACTTAAGATTTAATTCTAATATTTAATCAAATAGACGTGATCACATCGAACTATCACAATTGCTGCAATCACATCGATCTATCACAATTGCTGCAATCATTCTTAATGTTGCTGATTGCTACTTAATTCTGATACTTCATAAAATAAGATCAATCGAATTCGAGTTATAACAACTGCCGCAATGGATTTTAAATAGCAATTTCATTATAATATTTCATAAAATAAGCCCGTTGGAATATGAGTTGAGTCAGCATAATTGTATTGGTTAACCTTAAATAAGAAAATTGCAATTTAGTACCGATAATTCGTAAAATAATTGTGTTAGTTGAAGTTTTATAATTCCAGCAACTTTTCTTAACCGATTTGGAATGTAATGATATTTAGTTTTGATGTTCAGGTTTCTGGTTTGAAATTCATGTTGATAAAACATTTTTTGCTTTTTCCCTAATAGCAATAAAAAACCTGACACCTCTCATTTTTCAAGCATAATTCACGCTTTTTAACGACACAAAAGTTCAAGCATGATTCAAGATTTTCTTACTCATCGACACAATTCAAATATTGAATATAACATACTCTTGACCAAGCTTCTTCAGGTTTGAAGATTTTCACAGTCTCTTCATAGAGGGTTATGAGGCCTAGCTGCCGTTCAATCGGATCAAGCTTACTTTTGTTGCTGAGAGGCTTTTTCACAATATCCTGTAAGAAAATATATTTTATTAGAAAATGCTGTATTGTTATGTAAAGTTAATGCAATAACATCACTAAAAATCTTTTTACTTGCAACTTGTATCTTTATATTCAAAATTAATAAAAATGGTAATGTTATATCAACATATACGCCAATGTTTTCGTATTAAGTAAAGGTCACTTAGTTTCTCTTTACCATATTTAGTAAATCCACATAGTTTTGAAAAAATATTTATATAACAAAGCTCAAACTTTTACCTTACTAAACAGGTATTCCTTTTATATTAAAGATAGACCCAGCAGCTTAGATTTTTTAATGGGAAACATAGTTTTTCCATATTATGTTTGAGTACTTTTACATTACTGATGACACAGGTTATTTATTTATTAGTCACATGATAAAAGCGGGAAACCGCTCACAACCTATATTTTGTAAATTCTTTTATTATTGTTTAACCTTTTGCACTCTATTTATTTGACAGATGGCTGCTCCACCAGATCCAATAAAAATATGACTATTTGAAGTAGAATTTTTTTAAATTCGCCAAAAAATTACTATAAAGAGTAAACATAACTTATTATATATCATTTTCTTCGGAATAAACCAGAGAATAATGAAAAAATTGTAGAGAGATTTTTAAAAAATTGCAATGAGTAGGCCTATTTTGAATATAATCGGTCAGAAAAATCAATCAATTATTTTGTTTTGTAACAAAATTAAAAGTAAGAATAACAGAGGTTAGAGTTTTGAAAATCCTTATTTAAACTAAATGTGACTATTATAAATAATTAATAATAATAATCATCAGGTTTAACAACATTTATTTATTGAGTATTTTTATAAAATTTATAAAAATATTTTAAAAAATGGGTCACATAATTTTAACAAGTTAAAAATTTAAAAAATGCTCAATATCTATTAAAATAATGAACTTAAGTATTTCATTCAAAAGACTACATTACCAAATTATTTTATTATTACCAACTACAACATTTACTTTCTCAAAATAAACAATGTCAAAAATCTAACCTCAAATATGGTTTGTTTATATTTACTACGTTTACTCGCACTTCATCTGCATCTAGGCATGTAACGTTCAATCTATGGTCGTTTTTGGCGGCCATAGATTTTGCAGAATAGAATGACGTCACAATTTTTTATTTAGGCCTAGTTTACTAATTTATAAATTATTTTTATTTTAATTCCAAAATCTCGAGGGGGATACGCTTTGACTGAGTTAGTACTGGATTTTGAGTGAAAGCATGGTATAAAAATAACTAGTCAGTGCATTGCAACGAACAATTTAAAGAATTTAAAACATCATGGTTAATCTCAATCAAAACATTTAGATTCCAAAAACATACAAGAAACACACAAAACTATAATATTTAAGCCTAAATAAACACAATTTTACCAATGAAATAAGCAAAAAATAATATTGAAGCTATAGGCACACTAAAAAGTTAAGTTACAAAAATATGTATTAAGCCTTATCTTGCAAATTTTTTCAAAGTCCAAAAATGTCCTAACTCATATAAATTTGTTTATATTCTTATTATTATAATACTTGCGTGATAGATAATCCACTGTTCTAATGTCACTTCAATAAATTTCAACCAAAAAAATATCCTTAACCTGTTAGCACATGTGCACCTTTTTCAACATTTCCATAAAAAAAAATCCATTTTCCAATATCACATTATCACCTTGTTATCTCCACAATAACCTCTCAACAAAAAACACTTTTCAATGCTGATGGTATAGAAATACATACACCGATTTCTATCCAAAAAGAAGCTTCTTACATCTCAATAAACAAATAAACGCCATGTTGGCTACTTCAGAAGAAGGAAGGATACTCTGTTCTCTCACATCCGATTTTGCAACGATGATGCCAACTTGCTTTTTTTTCAACCAACTCGTACTTCGTTGTCCCTTTATGTGTTATATACCCACTGATGTTTTATATATGAAAGTTTTTTTTAAATTATTTAAATGAAAGATTATTTTAATTATTGTTTAGTTCAGTTATTTTGTCACTCGTTGTATTATTTTTTATTTCTTAAACTGTTTATACATCACTTTTTATATCACATCACTTTTACAGGTTATATGTATATAAAGTATTATGTTATAATTATACATCTGCCTTTACATGCTGGTTCTAAAGTTATATCTGCCTTTTGTAAATATATCTTTGTTTATTAAATAACTATTACCTTTACTCTATTAGAAATTATTTATTATCCTTGCATCTATTTTTTATATACAGTAGAATCCCGCTATTCCGAACTAATTGGGACCGAACACTGTTCGGTTTAGCAGGAATCCGGAATAGGAGGATTTCATGAATAATATCAACGTATTGACTTGTTAAGACGTAAATTAAATGCTGGGACGTCTGCTAGTGTCTGTTCTATACAGCATTGATCGGATCGGAGGAAAGCGAGGAGGAGGTAAACGTTCAAACGGAACTCATAACACATGTAGATATCCGGCAAATGCTCTTGACCTCGCTTTAGCGTAGGTTTACACGATCCACTTTTTCCTTCCGTTGCGTTACAATTCCGTTCCGTTTTCTTCTAAAAACGGGAGGGATAGGATAGGTTGTTCGAACTGTCCGTTTTGTCATCCCGCAGTCTGTCCGTTAGTACCGCATCGTCTTGAAAAAGATCGAGAAAAAAATAAAATGCCTTCGAGATAACGAAAACGGAGAAGAAAAACGGATTAAAGCAACTGGCAGGTGGCAACAACACTACTAGTGCCTAGCTGTTGTATCTAATGACTAATCCTTCCTTCTTTCGGAAGGACCGGTGTCCGTTTCACCGGACGCTTGTTGCCGTACCTTCCTTGCCGCAAAACGGATGGAAAACGTGAAGGAAACAAAACCAGCTTTCATTCCAATTTGGTTTCAGGCATTTTCATCAAGCTTAGGCTCTATGTATACTCTATTTAACTTTTATTTGTATAACAATAAATGTACCTTTTTTCACGAACGTATTTTAATTTCTGCTTTGTTTATGTTAAAAAATCGGTGTTTTTTTCTAAACTCTGTTCAGAATAGGCGGATTTTCAGAATAGCGGGGTTTGGAATAGCGGGGTTCGGAATAGCGGGGTTTGGTAAAAATAGCGGGGTTCGGAATAGCGGGGTTTGGAATAGCGGGGTTTGGAATAGTGGGACTCTACTGTATATATATAATGTTTATTGTGTCTTATTTTTTATATACATATATGATGTTTATTACGTTTTTCATTATAACCAAGTTACTTTCTCGTCTGCAGTGGCCACATATGTTACAAATAGGCCTATTTTGAATATATAGGTCAAACAAGTAAACAAAATAGACTTTTTTTATGAACTTAAAAGTAGTAATAAAAGTGATTAGAGCTTTTAAAATACCTTTTACAGTAAATATGTCAGTTGAACTTATATTTATTCAAAAATTTATTTTAACAATAACATTTTTGTGAAATAATGGTGTATAACCATGGTAGCATATAGTTTAAAAGTTGCCATTTCTCAACACAAAATAAAACAAAACAAAAACAAGATTACTACATTATTTACATAAATAAAATTTACACAAAAGAGCTTTACAAAACTGCAAAATAATTACGTATGATAAAAAAAATCACCACTTGAAAAAACGTAAACAAAAGTATACAAGACGCAAGACAACAGACGATGCTAGTTGCATTTCTCGATCATGACTGGCAAACAGCTGCTCAACTTCAGAGAGATATAAAATATATTCCACAGCCACTATAATCTGTTACTGGCTTCTAAACTGTTTTAACAACATTGAAGTCTCATTAGACCGAAAACCACAGATTCTACACTTGTTTAAAACATAGAAATCATATTAAAACTTGTGTCGGAATGAGTCCGACAGTGGAACGCAAAAGGTTAAGGGCTTTCCAAAGTCACCGGATTTATGATAAAACTCTGATAATAAGCATTTAAATGAAATAATTTTATTTCATAAACAACATACCTGTTAAATCATTTTAAGAAATATATGAAATTCTTCCATGTATTTATTTATCTCATTTTCAGTTCATTCTATTCTCAGGAACTACAATTTTAAAACGATGATTTACATATGTGAATATAAATTTTAGAACAAATTTGAAAATAACAAAATTTAAGTTAAAATCATTTCCTTTCCTACGGTTTTTGTTTTATTGCGATTGGAAGATTTTTAGTGGGTGAAGTATTCAATACAAAGTAGAGTTGTCAATTGAATAGGATGAGACCTAGGCCGAGCGCTTTGACTGCTCAATTGAGCAGTTAAAGACAGCTATGGTTAATAATATGTCCCGTAGCAAAGCACTAAATGTGCATTTTTGTTTATCTGTTTGAAACAACATAGAACACAAAATACACGAAATTAGCCACGGTACACATCATAGAAGTTTAAAAAAAAATTTGTTATATATGTGATCCTTAAAAGAAGGGGTTTAATTTTTAAAACATTTATTGTGCAAATAGCTTTAAAAAATTTTAAGAACCTCTAGCTATTTATAAATTTGTCTTCAGAATGAAAAGATCTGAAGATGGAGTTACAGCTCCGAAACATGTTGTCATAAAAGATACAAAAAGAAGTCACGAGACGGACCTTAATGAGGTTAATATTATTAATAATTAATAGTGACTTGCTATGGAATCAGATTAATACATGTACTTATGCTGCTCAGTGGACAGACAGGTTTACTTTTGGTAATTAATAGTGACTTGATGCAGATTAATACTGACTTGAACACAATATATGTACTTACGCTGTACAGTGGACGGACAGGTTTATTTTTGGAATCGCTATCACGAACACTGCCACTAGATGAACCGGCGTTGTTACGAACAGCTTCGTGAGACATTGTTGAAGGTCCGGACCTAAGCAGTTGCTTTTTAGCACTCAGTAGGTTAGCAACATTCGGTACGTGAGCGATTCTTATTTTTGTTTGTCCTGCAGCACCTGTTGTCATTAAAGAAATCTATATACACTTAAGTTCATACATGATCTAAAACAAAACTAGAGACAAAATTAAAATACACTTTGAATCGTGCACAGTTCAAATTAAGCAAAAAACACTTAAACTTCCATATAGTTAATTTATTTTGTCAAAACTAATTTCTTATCAATCTTTTATTTAATTGAACTCGAACTGTGCAAATTGTAAGATAATGAGAAATGGAAATTGATTTACATTATTAATTATAAATTGCATACAATAGCATACTGACATTTTGAATAAAATTGACCTTTTGGTTCCAACTCATTCTGGCGGACTCCAAGGTGCAAATGGCGATTTAATTCCGATATTACACAAAATAAACATGTTTGAATGGGAGTTATCACAACTGGAGCGATTGTTTTTAATGAAGAACCTTTTGATTCAATACAGATTTATAAAATAATCACATTCGAGCTGACGCAACTATATTGATTTGTAATGTTTCAATGTTCAGCACTTTACTTTTGCATTCAGGTTTTGGGTTTAACCTGTTGGTAAGTGGGTTTTCCTTTTAGCTCCATACCCCAAATTAGTGAGTTTTTTATGTATTTCTTTTTTGTCTAATTTGTTTTTATATTGTCCCTATTATATAAAATTATGAATTAGGAGCTAAAAAAGGTAGGAATAATTATTTATAATCACATAATTTCAAATTCAGTCCCCAAAACTAGCTAACCTAACCTAACGGCCAAAACATGTACTTATACCTTTTTTATAAACATATTTTACTCTAATACTGTTTTTTTTTTATTATACTGAGCATTACAAAAATAAATTATACAGTGCATTACAAAAATAGTATATAAAATCTAAATAAAAAATTGGAAAACGGTTGACCCTAAAGGCCATCCCTGTAACTTCCCGCTAACTACACTATTTTTGGAAATTTTGAACTGCCATAACTTTTGAATGAATCAACCGATTTTTATGCGATTTGCGGCAATCGATGCAGTTTTTTAAGTCCATTGAAAGAATAAACATCAAAAATTTTTCAGATGAAAAGTTTTGAAGAAATTGAGGAAAAACACTTTTTTTTATTTTCTTTCGTTCACGATATCTCGCGAATGAATCAACCGATTTTTATGGGATTTGCGACAATCGATGCAGTTTTTTTAGTCCATTGAAAGAATCGACAACAAAAATTTTTCTGATGAAAAATTTCGGAGAAATTGAGAAAAAACACTTTTTTTTATTTTCTTTCGTTCACGATATCTCACGAACGAATTAACCGATTTTGACCGGACTGGTAGCGATCAACGTCGCTTTTCAAGGTTAAAAGCTGATTAGATTTTGGAATTGATCGGTAAAGCCGTTTAAAAGTTATTCCAAAAAAACCTGATTTGAAAAAATTTTATTTCTTAGTTTTTTTGAAATTTCTCAGAACCTACTGGTCCGAATTAGTTGAAATTTTCAGGAAATCTAAGTTTGATGTAACTCTTTAGAATGCCGTCTGGTAGGATCCAATCGGTTAAGCCGTTCAAAAGTTATAAGCTGGTCACATACTTACATACACACACACATACATACAGACAGGGTGACACCCTCTCGGGAGTGGTCAGGGACGATTCCTAGGACCTCAAAACGTCGAGATCTGATGAATACTCGGTTTTCGAAAAACGGGGTGAAACCAATAACTTCCCGATTTTAAAAAATTTTCAATTTTCTTAGCGGGAAGTTAAAATGACTTAATTTTAAAAAATTCTTTGTTTGGTATGAACGGAAACAGTCTGGCAGACAGAGCGGTACATCACAGTCTTTGCACATCCAGTGAGTGTCTTGTCTCTGTTGTGGTAGAACGGTTGTATATTTGCACAAATGGCAAGCTCTTCTTGGTTTTAAATTTTTTTCAGTGGGAGGTAACATGTAATCACTTGTAGGCCTACACTCGCCTACGTTGTCAACAACGCCACTCGGATCTGAATAAATATTTGAAACTCCATTGTTTATTTCACTAAAATTCAATTCAAATTCTTCACTAATACCTTCATCCTCACTCCCGGAATCCATAAAATATTCACAACTATCATCAATGCTAAGGTTTTTACGCAAACACAAGCCAAACTCGTTTGCGAACTTAGGTTATGCAATGACTATGTTGGAAACAGCCAGGCAAGATTATAAAACGTCTGATAGAGAATGCTCGCGCACCCTATCAGAATCAACTATAACTAAGATAGATGTTTTATATTGCAGCCAACAGATCGCAGAATACATCTTATCTAAAATTAACCAAGCCGCAAAGGTTGTGGCTTTCCTAACTAAATACAAATATCAAAACGCATACGTTGCGTTGTTACTTTTATTGGCGCGAGAAATGGCTGCCGCAGCACATGCGGCATTACTAACCAAGAGGTTAAGATTCAGCTCGGCAAAAAATTAAATCGCCTTTTTAATAGCATTAAAAATTCACGACAGAACTAATTTTTTAAGAATAATTCACACTTTTCACCTGACCAAATATTCAAGGCAACTAGACACTCGTGTAACCAACTATTCACAAAACAACTTATACAGGTTTTTATTCGAATTGAATTTAAGCAGAGAAACAAAGAACATAAACTGAAGAACTAACATATTTTATTTACTCACCGCTTGAACTTGTTGGTGGATCTGGTTCACCCAATGAGCGCAACCTTTGCCATCGGTTCAGCAAATCCTGAACAAAGTAAAATAGATTCTGTTTTTACTTTTGCTATATGGTTTTTATTTCTTAATGTGAACTCGTTACAAACTTGAGTTTTTTGATAATTGCCACAACTCTTAAAACTATCATAATATTTATTCACAAGTAAGGATAATTATGCGTAAAAAGAATTAAATATTTTACTTCTGTAACAAGAGGCTCAGTGCTACGCGTTGACTTCTCTAAAGCAAATGCAGCCTCAGCAGAACAACTAAGAACTAATTTAATCAGCAAATACGGTATTTAAATTTATAGTGCAGGCTACACTGTTTTTTATCAGTTGAAAACAATAATCTTTGTTTCCTGTTAAACGGATCATGATTAAGAATGCTGCATCAACAAACAAAGGTACTTTTGTTAAGGAGTATAGTGACTAAATATAAAAATCAATAAAAACTTTAATCTACAGTGAATGTGCATATAGTGATTACTATTTTGTGCTGACAAGGTATATCAAATCTACAGAAGCCTTTCTAATCTACATTTAGACTGTGCCACAGTTAATTATTTATTCAAACGCATATTCCTCTCATACAAATATTTTTAAACCTAAGTCTGGCGTATGCTACAATAAATAATTTAAGTAATAATTAATTTGATTTACAGTATTTTATTTTGAGAATATTTTTGTTGCGTTTGGTTTTTTTACAAAAATGGATTTGCAGTGTATTCAATTTTCATTGACGCTATTTACATAGATTTTCAGAATTAAATTCTCTTCGCAAATTTGTTTATAAAACTTTCCAGTACAGTAGAGAACCGCTATTCCAAACAGAATTCAGAAAAAAGGTACTTTTATTGTTATACAAATAACAGGGTGTCTACCAGATTTTCCAAACGAAATTCCCGACTTTTCATTACCATTTAAAAAAAAAATCCCGACCAAAAACTCAGTCCATACTCCTTGATCCTACGCCTTTTCCCGACCATTAAAAATATTCTTTACCAAAAAACCCGGATTTGTTACCTTTCTTTAAAAACTAGCTGACCAATGTTTTAACACATTAATTGAATAATTAGGAAATATATTTTAATTAACAATGTTTCAAACTAAAAATATGTACCTAAGAAAGCCTGTAAAAAGCCTTATTAATTAAATAATTTATATTTGTTGAAACTATTAATTGAATCTATAGATGGGGTATTAATAAAAGAATAATAGGTGTATAATAAATACTTTATTAGTATATATTTAAAATAGGGATGAGTCGATTCTCAAATTTATCGATTCCGATACCGATTCCAAGAAATCGATTCCCAATTCTCGATTCCGATTCCATCGATTCCAATGACCATTAAATTGTAAAGGGAAGTAAACATTGTTATTTAATTTTAACTGCATGGTTCTTTGACGTTAATGTTATTTTTTAATATTGTTATCGAGCTATGAGGAACTTACATAAAACTGCTGATTTGGATTCATTACAAAATGTATATATATATTTTTTTTACTAAACTGTACAAAAAAAAGCTGTTTTCTATCTGTATAGACATGGGTGGAAAGCCAAGGGACATAAAAATCACGCATAATTCTCGGTAAATTGTAATCGCATTCCCGGTAATTTTATCGCTTAACCCTCCAAGTGGCAACCCGCACAATTGTGCGGTCATGGACAACACAAATTGTATTTAATATTTCATCCACATTTTTTTAAAAGTTTTACTTATTTACCTTAACGAAGACAGGTACGACAGCTATAAAATAGTTTTACTTATTTACCTGAACGAAGCCATGTACGACAGCTATAAAAGTTTTACTTATTTACCTGAACGAAGCCTGGTACGACAGCTATAAAACAAGTTGTACTTATTTACCTTAATGAAGCCAAGTACGACAGCTATAAGAACGAAGTGTATAGTATATGCGGCCACACAAACAAGAGGGTCGAGAGCGGTGGCGTTGAGAGGGCATGACAGCAAGGAACAACAAACATTGAATTGATTTTACCGTTCTCCAGTTTAATTTACAATAATTTAATTTAAATTTAAATAAGAACTAGTGAAAATATGGAACACTTTTTCGAGACTTTGGCTCGTCTAGACAGAACACACGAATTGAAAAATTAAATTAAGTTAAAATTACTTTTTATTTGTTCCATTTAGTTAAAAAATAAGTAATCCACACTGAATTTTCAAAATTTTTATCCAAAAACGTCACTCCGAGGCACTACGACTTTTTAACTGTCAAAATCGGTTTTCCCGTACCCAATCACATATAAAACGATACCCCACACTGAATTTTCAAAATTTTTATCCAAAAACGTGACTCCGACGCGCTACGACTTTTTAACTGTCAAAATTGGTTTTCCCGTACCTAAAAACATGTAAAACGATACTCCACACTGAATTTTCAAAATTTTTATCCAAAAACGTCAATACGACTTTTTAACTGTCAAAATCGGTTATCCCGTACCCAAAAACATATAAAACGATACCCCACACTGAATTTTCAAAATTTTTATCCAAAAACGTGACTCGGACGCGCTACGACTTTTTAACTGTCAAAATCAGTTTTCCCGTACCTAAAAACATATAAAACGATACCCCACACTGAATTTTCAAAATGTTGGCCCAAAAACGTGACCGCGACGAGCTACGACTTTTTAATTGTCAAAATCGGGATTCTCGTACCCAAAAACATATACAACGATACCCCACACTGAATTTTCAAAATGTTGGCCCAAAATCGTGACCGCGACGAGCTATGACTCTTTAACTGTTAAAATCGAGTTTCTCGTACCCAAAAACATATAAAACGATACCCCACACTGCATTTTCAAAATGTTGGCCCAAAAACGTGTCCGCGACGAGTTACGACTTTTTAATTGTCAAAATCGGGTTTCCCGTACCAAAAAACATATAAAACGATACCCCACAATGAATTTTCAAAGTTTTGGCCCAAAAATGTGTCCGCGACGAGCTACGACTTTTTAAGTGTCAAAATCGGGTTTCTCGTACCCAAAAACATATAAAACGATACCCCACACTGAATTTTCAAAATGTTGGTCCAAAAACGTGACCGCGACGAGCTACGACTTTTTAATTGTCAAAATCGGGATTCTCGTACCCAAAAACATATATAACGATACCCCACACTGAATTTTCAAAATGTTGGCCGAAAAACGTTACTGCGACGAGCTACGACTCTTTAACTGTCAAAATCGGGTTTCCTGTACCAAAAAACCTATATAACGATACCCCACAATGAATTTTCAAATTTTGGCTCACAAAAGTATCCGCGACGAGCTACGACTTTTTAACTGTCAAAATCGGGTTTCTCGTACCGAAAAACATATAAAACGATAATACACACTGAATTTTCAAAATTTTTTCCCAAAATTTTAAAAATGTTAACCCAAAAACGTGAACCCCGACGCGCTACAAATTTTTAACTCTCAAAAATCAAATAAAATTTTTAACTCTAGTAAAACAAATAAGATTTAGTTTTCCATAAGTGTATTTCGAATCAACTAGTAATAATATTTAGGTGTGCAGCTAATAATCAGACATCGGAAGTAATTAAAGTATTTACCATTTATTAAAACAGCCACATCAAAATAACAGAACCTCTAAACACATGCTAAAGTTTTTAACTTCAAGACCAACGTTACGTAAACACAATAATCGGCCGAGCTGGTGCGTGGTTAGCGACGCGACGGCCGGCCGGTGACTTCGTTGTGTGTTGACAATATTTTGAAATTTCCAGGTTTATCAAAAAAATCACGCATAATCCACGGAATTTTTCCCGGTAGTAAAAAATCACGCATAATTCCCGGTTTTCCAGATTGGTGGACACCCTGTTAGTTTTACCGTTTTCATTAATTTTTAGTTATATTTTGAGAGTTGGATTATTCCCGACACGTGGCCGAAATTCATTACTTTTTCACGACTTTTCACGACCTTTAAAAATCCCCGACTTTCCCGGAATTTTCGACTGGTAGACACCCTGAATAAGTTAAATAGAGACATACATAGAACCTAAGCTTGATGAAAACGCTTGAAACCAAATTGGAATGAAAGCTGGTTTTGTTTCCTTCACGTTTTCCACCCGCAACTTTTTTTTTTATCTTCAAAACCTACATTTTCACCCCTTTCCCTAACAGTTGCAGTTATCAAAAAACGTTTTGTACCAAATATTTAGAACATATACACCAATTGTGAACGGGCTACATACAGTTTCTACTAATGCTTTCGTTCTGCGACCTCATTTTAATCACCCATTGCAGTAAAGTTTGGTCGTATAATAATTGTTTTAGATAATAACTAGAATTTGTTCAATAACTTTGGACTGATTTGATGCTGTACCTACTAAGGTAGTTATGCCTCTTTTCTTCTACAACTTCATTTTGGTCGTCCCTAAGAAAGAGTGGGTCACAACAAATATTGTTTCAGAAAAAAGTTTTTGTTAATATTTAGAAGTTTTTAAATAATAATAAATTTTTTTGTGGATTATCTCATAAATCTATTTTTTTCTTTTTGTAGGATTAGGACTTAATTAAAAAAAAAACAGAATCATTTTATTTTAATTTTGTAACTTTCAGTATGGAAAATCTAACGTGGCATATAGAAAGAGACATTCTGACACCAACTAATGATTCAGCAGCGAACATCAACAAGTCTTTGTTAAGCCGGTTCTACACGATGCTACGAACACCTTCCAACGTTGGACGTTTGATGGTTCGTCACATCGTGTGGCCGTTGTTCAAACCTACGAGCGTCCAATGGCGAGCGTCGAACATTCGCATTTGACCATGTTCGGGTCGATGTCGGTATTTTTGCACCGAGTCAAAGGGATGCCTCCAACGTTTGAAGGAAAATGTTCGTTGGTTCGATTCAACGGCTACACGACTCGTTCATATGAAGCATTATTTTTACTCTCTATTTACACCAAAGACCCGTCTTGTTTATGTTTATCTCTGTGTTTAATTTTAATCAGTAATATTATTCATTTAAATTTTCACAGGTAGCCTAAGTAGGCTACAATTTATATTTCATACTTGATACTAGTAAGTTCCCGTGAAAAATCAGAAACAGATTACCGGTAATTAGATACTATACCTTTAAAAAATATAATTTTAAAAGTGTACTATTTTAAAAACAAATTTTATTTAGGCCTGCCTAAATATGATGTGGGGATTTTTAACTCGTTAAATGTGTAGCCTACAATTAAAACATAATATATTATTATAGACTGTCATCCTCGTCCATTTTCGCAACTGGTCCAACGTTTGTACCAAACTGTTTTCTTAAATATTGGATCAAACATTCGATTCACCGTGTAGCAGGAACATTCGCTGTACCATCTGTCGAACTTACTTGTCCCAAACGTTCGGTCCAACATTGGAGCGAGCGTTCGTAGCATCGTGTAGAACCGGCTTTACACTAACTTCCTACCGAGATGGTGAGATACTAATCTGTGGACCCTGTTGTTGAGGTGGATGATGCAATGCGTAGTGATAACCTGTGGAGTTCCTACACACTTTAAATCCACCAGAAGTTCTACCTCATAATCTCAGTTTGAAAGTTGGATCGCCAATAATGCTTCTGCGCAACTTAATACCTCCAAAACTTTGCAATGGCACTAGACTGCAGGTTAAGGCTTTGCACAGAAACGTTATTGAAGCTACCATTATCACAGGCTGTGGTGCGGGAGAAACAGTGTTTCTATCTCGAATACCTATCATTCCATCTGACTACCCTTTTCAGTTCAAACGTCTGCAGTTTCCCGTCAAAGTATGCTTTGCTATGACAATAAACAAAGCGCAAGGTCAGTCTTTGAAAGTGGCTGGGGTGGATTTAAGAAATGACTGTTTCTCTCACGGCCATCTATACGTAGCCTGTTCCCGTGTAAGCTCACCTGACAGTCTGGTGATATTGCAACCTGAAGGCCGCACAAAGAACATTGTTTACAAGGAGGTTCTTTAAATAAGCATATAAAAAGGCTGTCCTTCGACAGGTATTAATAAAACTAAAAGATGAATATTTTATACACTTAAGCTAAGAAAGTAGTACCATTGACTATATAAGCATTAATAGACTTCCCGAGTCTATAGTAGCAGTTGAAGCCGAGAAAACCGACGGCACAGCAAGAGCACCTATCGGCAGTGAACTGAAGCAAGACTTAGGCGTAGCAGTAGGCCAGCTCTCCTGGTGAAATCACGAACTAGTTCATTATAAGCGTGGGCAATTATTGTCGACTACTCGACTTTACTACGTTTCCTGTCGTTACAACACAAGCTCTGATGGTGGCGTTCGCTGGTCTTTGTCCCTTACTAGATCAAACTTTACTGTTTTGACTTGGTTAAATTTTATATGAGTCCGTTTTTTAAGATATACTTCTCTGCCCCCGTAGTAGTCAGGATGGGGTGTCGGTCGAGAAACTGCGTCACGCGTTAGGAGTAAAATCCGGAAAGTGCCTTTTTATACCTTTCTTCGTATACTTTCCTATACTTCAAAACGTCGGATTGATTTGAAACTTTACACACTTATCAAGGACCGATGACAATGCAATAGTAATTTTGTTGGGTGTAGTAAGTGAGCA
>JAGFPH010000263.1:201139-235339 GCA_018207615.1 Philaenus spumarius | reverse complement strand
AATTTGGTATGTAGCTTCCTCTAGGGCCGTAGGTGCTCGCTAAGAAAGGGTTAACAAAATTCTAAATTTTTAGGGGGATTGGGGGGGGGTCAGAGTTACTAAAAATTCCTATATGAACGAATTGGAATGAAATTTGGTATGTAGCTTCCTCTATGGCCGTAGGTGCTCTCAACATTGAAAATGTAATTAAGTGAAAGTCATACTTAGTAAAAACTTTTATGTTAGATAGTAGTTTACAGGAATAAAATTTTCAGTGCTTTCATAAATAGCACAGTCTTTTTTTTCATGACCACAGTAGGATACGCATGGGTATTCAAGGAACACTTAAAAAGAATACAATTACGAGAAAGAGTTGGGAAATACCAACCACCACGGGCAACGCGGTACGGGTCAGTTAGTATATTATACAGGGTGGCTGTAAAGTAACTTGCACCCTCCTTTATCTTGGTTATTTGTTAAGATAGTTAAACGCGGTTTGCGGCAATATTCGTTACAGTGAGGGGCTGCTAAAGAAACATAATATTGTTAAATTTTGGTCAAAAGGAGTTGGTGGGGGAGGGGTAACTAAAATTTTCAAATAGGACCAATAGTCATGTGATACATCACTGTAAAGGTCCTGTTGAAACAAGAATTTTGATGTAAAAAAATTTGTTCAGGACAACCATAACCAAAATGGCGACAATTTTGTTTATAGTCAATGGTTTTAGTTGTGAACCGAGCAGGCTCAAGGAAAAATCTTCACCCGGGCAAGGATCCTTCGAGTCGCTCCTCTTTCTGTGTCTGAAATAATAATTAATATATATATATATATTTTGGGGCTTTTGGGTTGATAATTAAATTTTTAAATTACCAAGTTGACATAGTCTAGTCCCGTATGGATCGTACCTCATCTGTTCTAAAGAACACTTAAACACAATTTATTTCAAAGACTAATAAATATTTTCCTTGCATGCCACAAATAACAAATTAAGTGTTCCAACTGCATTGATGAATTTCCTGACAATTCCTGTGATTTACCGGCTCATGCATCTGCAAACAATCTTTTAATTGACAACCGATCTTTCAAAACTGGCAGTTTAATAAATCCAAATGATGAAACCTGCACAATAACCCACATAGTATTGTCCGTATTTAACAAAATTTTCGACAAACACATTCATTCCATTGGAATTGTAAGAAAGATTAAATTAAAATCAAAACAGAAAATTTTTAAAAAGAATGAAAGATGGATGAAAGTTGGAACAGATTGTGAGAGCACCGCAATTTCTTCATAGACCGGATTATTATTCCTAAAATAAAAAGAAGGTTACAGAAAATTTCAAAGGAAACTAGACAGCCCGGAGGCGTGGCCAAGAGTCCATTTTGGAGAAAAATTAAAAATTTAGAGCACTTGTAAGAGATAACAGCATCAGACAATGTGGCGGGTAAGGAACATATTTATGTATATTTCAAATATGTTTTATAATTTATTTTTCATGATGAACTTATAAAATATACCATCTTTTTTAAATGACACAAGTTTAACAAATTACAGGGGTCTTAATAACACAGTACTTTTTACTGTAAAGCATTGTAAAGGTACGTACACTTACACGCTGCGCGGTGCTCACTCCGCTCATGCGCATTGAATTCGTCATATTTGTACGGGTCGCACACGTGGGCGCAGCGATCCTTCTCCTGTCGGTATTTTCGAAGAACACTTTGAAAGTTCGCCGAACATATTTGGACGAGAGCATGAAAGGTTTGTCGATTTTAGCGCGCGTTTGATTATTGTTTTCCAATATACCGGTATTCATTGATTAAGTATGGATTGCTCAGAAGCAAATTATATTAATAGAATCCTATAGAAACGAATCCATTTTTGGGATCCTCTAAATAATTATCCTTTTATCAAAAATATGAAATTAGATGCTTGGCGAAAAATATCAGCGGAGTTGGATATATAAGCAAATTACTGTAAAAAATATCTTTGCTGTTTTCTTACCATCGGGAGAAAAGCAAATTGAAGAGCATGGGAAGTTATGACTTAAATATATTAAAAATTGTTGCAATATTGTTAACCTCAAAACTATGCCTTAGAAATTAGCAAGGCTGATACAGCAATTGAATATTTCACAATCAATTTCAGCAAACTTTTACTTTTTTCTGAGAAATTGAATTACGAAATCAGGCCTAAATATATTAGAATTAACCTCAAAGCTATGCTATAGAAATGGGTTAGGCCTATATTAATATAAATCTCATTTAATTGTAAATATTAGATTAGTTAACCCTGGAAACTAACCTTGTTATTTCACCCGGATTTTTTAGTTTCGCAAGCATTTTTTTTTAATTTGTCAACTATAGTAATTTTGTATGCCAATTCAATATTTTTCATTAGCTTTTTTATAGAAAAATGTTCCAATAATCCATGTAAGCAACTAAAAAATTGGTTGATGAAAAATTTAAAAAATCATTAGCTCAGGAAGCAATCATTTCCGGTAACAGGAAAATCCAACAGTAAAATTTTGGCCTACATAAAAAGTAGTAAACATTTATTCTATTTTTTTTTAAGTTTCGTAATTTAGTTCTAAATGTAAGTGTATACAAATTTTAAAATGGTTACAACTTCACGGCAAAATGAAGACTGAATGTTCGTGGGTTTCCTATGGATCAACAATTTCAACGAACCACAGTCGAGCGGCGAACGCTGTTCGTGGCGCGGAAGTGTGTACGCACCTTTAAGGGAAAATATTTATAAAAACCTTATATATAATAATACCATATACAGCGGTATATAATGAAAGATTCAAGAAAGAAAATGATTGACTATAAAAGTGTGTTTTCAAAATTTCACATAAATTTGTCCAGAAGTATTTGCGTGATGGAAGGACAAACATACACCATTTATATAATTACACATGATTTTTTTATAATTGTATAGATAAATAGATATACTGCATAGATGATAGACGATGTTACAACCTTGAGCAAAAATTTTAAGTAAGAAATGGATAGCTCTTGTTAGCTATCCATACTTTATTTATTCCATGTTACACAGTTGATTTGTATTATTAATAACAATAGCTTACTAAGATATTTATTTTTTCATAGGCCTAGAAGATATACAAGAACAGCCAGGTCACCCAGGGACGTAGCCAAGGGGGGTTTTTAGGGGTCCAGTTTTTTTAAGCAAGAAATTTGATTTTACTTCATACAAAACAATGAGATATGGAATATTAAGTATTGATGGACAAAGCAAGGACCAGCGACAATTGTTTTTTTTTTTACATATTTCACGTTCCTATAGTTTTTGTACTGCAAAACTGCAAGGCCAAACTTCCGCACTCGGTCATCCCCACATTCTCGTAAGTAATTATGTGGATCGTCTGTCCGTCTCCGTCTGACGTTGCGTCAATAAGTGATGAGTCAGAATTGGTTAAAGATTGCCTGTAGGTGTTACAGTAGCAAGTACGGTCGGTGCGTTACTAAATAAGTAAATCTGTAAAACTTGTATTCATCGAGGTAAAAGTGATATTATTAACTACTAGCGAAAAAAGCCTCCCGAGGTCGGCTGAAAAATATCCTAGGGAAAAATAAATCTCCAGAAATAGGTATCAATCGTATCATATTTAAAAAAATAATAATTCCATAATTTTCTTTAATTTAAAAGAAAACTCACTAAATTCAGAAATAGGTATCAATAGAGTTTTAAAATAAAACCTAACAAACTAAAAAAGAGTCCTAATAAATAAACGATGATATAAAAATGACAATTCTTATTTTGTTGATAATAATTAAATGTACTTTGATTTAAAACAAACCGCACGAAAATCGGTTGCATAGATTTTCAGAAATAGGTATCAATATGGTTTTAATCTAGAACCAAAAAACTTCAAAAAGTATCCTTATAAGAAGTATTAGGATGAAGTACAAATTACTTTTCATAAATTTTTAATAATAATAACAATATTCTCTCTTTATTTCAAATAAACAGAACTAAAATGGGCCCGGTAGATTTTCATAAATATGTAGTATAAGTGTTTTAATCTAGAACCAAAAAACCTCAAAAAGTAAATTTATAAGAATACCGATGAAATACAAATTACTTTCCATAATATTTTGATAATAAAGACAATATTCCCTTTTATTTTGAATAAACACCACTAAAATTGGTCAGATAGATCTCCAGAAATAGGTATAAAATCAAAAGGGTTTTAACCTAAAACCACCAAAACTCAAAATGTGCCCATATAAATGCACTGATGAAATAAAAATGACATTTAATAAAACCACCAAAATTCAAAAAGTGCCCTTATAAATGCACTGATGAAATAAAAATGGCATTTAATATTTTTTTAATATTTATGACAACATTTTATTTTATTTGTCATATATTTTCGATTATTTGCAGGCTAAAATTAATAAAGAAAATATAATTATAATTGGTGATATGAATATTAATTTATTAGAGGAGTCAAAATTAATAGACGAGTACAAAACTGTTTTCAGCATTTTTGGTTTTGAGTCGCTAATAAATGAACCCACGCGCATTTCAAAACTTAGTAAAACTTGCATAGATCATATTTTCATAAGAATTAACCAAAGGAAGGATTTTAAAATATTATCATCGGTATTGCATAAAGCTATAACAGATCATAGCATGACGGGACTCGGGTTATCTTATCATGATTACAAAACTAAGCAAATAGATCGTGAGGACAGTCGAGTCTTTATCAACTATGATAAAGTAAACACTCAGTTGAGTCAGGTTGACTGGACTTCTGTTTACCTGCAATCTGACTCGTCTATTGCGTTCAATAATTTTTACGATATCTTAAATAAATGTATCTCTCTTTCTACGGAAGTAAAAATTGTGCAAAATAAATTTAAACATTTAAAGCCATGGATTAATGACTATCTTTGCTATAAAATAAAAAATAAAAATATGCTTTTTAAGAAAGTTTTAAAACAGCCTAACAATTTTAAATTACACATATATTTTAAAAATTTCAAAACAAAACTACAAGCTGACCTAAGGGAAACGAAAAATGCATATTACTGTAATAGGTTTACAAATTGTAATGGAAACTCTAAAAGTGAATGGAAATTAATTAATGAGCTTACTGGTCAAGAATGCAAAACTAACACAATTGCCAGTTTACAAGTAAATGATACAGTTGTTATTGATAAAAAATGTATAGCAAATGAACTAAATTGTTATTTTTTAAATATTGTCAAAACCCTAGGCAAACACGCGGGTGAAGTAGACAAAACTGGTTGTAAATATAAGCATTTTTTTGGACAAAGGTTGAGTAAAGGTTCTATGTATTTACATCCAGTAACTTTACAGGATGTTGAAAAAGTAGTTGTGTCTTTAAAATTAAGCAAGGCTCCTGGAATAGACGGAATCAATTCAAATACAACAAAAATAATTTTTCCTTAAATAGGTGAAATTTTAACTCATATTATTAATTTAAGTTTTGAATCTGGAAAGTTTCCTGATAAGTTTAAAATGTCTTTAGTTATTCCCATACACAAAAAAGGAAGTAGGCTTGAAATGTCAAATTACAGGCCAATATCTCTGGTTTCTGTCTTTGCTAAAATTATTGAAAAACTAATGAAAAATCAAATAGTACAATATTTAAATAAAACGGATTTTTTCAGCACTAATCAATACGGTTTCATGGCTGGAAAAAGAACTGAGGATGCTCTTCTTGATTTCAGCAATTTAGTTATGAATGGATTGAATAATGGGGATAAAACGTGTGGTCTTTTTCTTGACATTACTAAGGCATTCGACACTGTTGATCATAAAATCTTGCTTGATGCCTTATGGGACTGTGGTGTCAGGGGTGTAGTTCACCAATGGTTCATAAGCTACTTGAAAGACAGGAAGCAGTGTGTTAAAGTTGGTGCACATGTGAGCGAGTGGGGTGTTGTTGATTGTGGAGTTCCTCAAGGAACAGTATTAGGCCCAATTTTATTCTTAATTTATGTAAATACCCTTTGCAACGGCAAGTTTAGTGGTAGGTTGATTTCTTTTGCTGACGACACGGCTTTAATTTATACAAAAAGCAATTGGAATGAATGTAAATTAGCCGTGGAAGAAGATTTAATCGGCTTGCGGTTGAGGTTTGCAAGTCATAAAATGACACTTAGCACTAGCAAAACTAGTTTTATGAAGTATTCATTGAAGGATACAGGAGAATCTTTTGCCACAGTCACATATAAATGTTTAAAATGTATAAATACAAACTCACAGTGCGCTTTGAACTGTTCTTTAACAGAAAATTCCGAAAATATAAAATATTTGGGGGTTATGATAGATGAACGCATGTCATGGAAAACCCATATAAATACATTAAAAAGTAAGTTGAATCGAATTATTAGTTTTTTATTTCTTAAAGGGTGTCTGCCCCAAGTACATGTTACGGAAACTTTATTTTTCACTAGTCCAAAGCAGATTGGAATATGGAATTATTTGCTGGGGAACTGCTTACAACACAAACCTGTATCCTATTAAAATAATTCAAAAAGGCATTATCCGTGTCATACAAAATAAAAACAGAATTGAACCTTCAAGACCTCTTTTTCATAGTTTATCTTTACTACCGCTGAAACATTTATTTGTATACAAGGTTCTTAGTGTCTTCTACAGGAGAAGTGGACAATTTCCCACTGTATATAATAGGTATAAATTATCACTCCGTTCTAGGCATAACTTGCCTATTCCAAAGCCTAGGCTGACAAGTTTTATAAACTCTTTTTCTTATATAGCTCCGAAATTGTACAACAAATTACCAGTATATATAAAACATTGTACTAGGCAACCAAAATTCCTGAGACGCTTGAAATCTTGGCTACTCAGTCTCGACAATGTGGACACTCTCCTAAATAAATAGTATAATCCAGCTCACGTTTTGTTTTCAAATTTTCTAAAAATTTCTTTTACTGAATTTATTTTAAAGTTGTATGCTTTGTTTGATTCATGCGCTACAGGAAGAGCCGCAAATGCAAAAAGCTTTATTATTTATTCATTAACCAGTTTTAAAATCTGATTGAGCTCAGTTATCTCTATACTCCATAAAAGATGCTTATATATATAAAAAGAACATTTTTGCTGTGAATCTTCTTAAACTCACTAAATTCATTGTTTCTGTAGAACTCTGATAAAATAAATTTTATTTTGTTTTTTTAAGTAAAGGTAACCCTCGTTACAGGATTCCTATATAGAGGGTACCTAATTCTTCCCTTTGTATTTTTAATGTATTAATTTATGTAAATTTCTTATGTTTATGTTTTATTTATGCATGTATTATATTTTACAAAGTTGGTAAAAAAACAGGAAGAATAAATTAATTTCTAATTTCTAATTTTCTAATATTTAAAACAAACCACATTAAAATCGACCAGGTAGATCTACAGAAATATATATATCAATAGGGTTTTAACCTAAGAACAAAAATTTTTAAAACAGGGAGTCGTGGGTCTGCCGTCAGAAGTGAAAACATTTTAAGTTCATATAGTTAATTTGATTTTCGAGTTATTAAGAAGTATTTTTTTAATCAATGTATTAATGTTGTAATGAGATCTTAAATAATTGCGGAGATGCGAAGGAGCCTTAAATAATTGTGGAGATGAGATAGAGCCTTAAATAATTGCGGAGAGGCGACGGAGCCATAAATAAATGCGGGGATGCAACTGTGTTTTCAATAATTGCGGAGATGCGACATACCCTTCAATATTTGCGGAGATGCGATGGAGCCTTAAATAATTGTGGATAAGCGACGGAGCCTTACATAATTGTGGAGATCCGATGAAGCCTTAAATAATTGTGGATATGCGTTGGAGCCTTAAATAATTGCGGTAATGCAACTGTGTCTTAAATAATTGCAAAGATGCTACGTAGTCTTTGTGGAGATCGGATGGAGCCTTAAATAATTGCGGAGATGCAACAGAGCCTTAAATAATTGCGGAGATCCGATAGAGACTTAAATAATTGAATAGAGAAAAAAAACTTATATCATATAAAAAATAGGGTTTTAACCTAAAAACAAAAAACTCAAAAGCGTAAAATAATCGAAAAAAAACATTTAATAATTTGTTTTAAATAATGAGATTTTCTTTCATTTAAAACCAACGACAAGAAAATCGGATACGCAGAACTCCAGAAATAGTTATCAATAAAAACCTAAAACTAAAAAAATCTAAAATTGACCTTATAAATATACTGATGAAATAAAAATGACATTTCTTAATTTCATTATAATAATGACAACATTTTCTTTCAATTAAATCAAACCGCACCATCGACCAGGTTGATCTCCAGAAACCTATATCAACCGGAAAAGGTTTTCAACTAAATCAAAAAAAACTCGAAAAGTGCCCTTATAAATATACCGATGAAATAAAATTGATATTCAATAATTTTTTGAATAATAATGACAATATTTTCTTTCATTTAAAACAAACAGCACTAAAATTGGCCAGTAGATCTTCAGAAATAGCTATCAATAGGATTTTAAGCTAAAACCAAAAAACTCAAAAAGGTGCGCTTATAAATATAACAGTACTCAAGAAATAAAATTGACATTTCATTATGTTTTAATAATAATTATAACATTTTCTGTCATTTAAATTTAAAACAAACAGCACTAAAATCGACCCGGTAGATCTTCAGAAATAGCTATCAATAGGATTTTAACATAAAACCCAAAAAACTCAAAAAGTGCAATTTTTAATAAAACCATACAATAATACTGACATTTCATAATTTTTTGATAGTAATGACAACGTTTTCTGCCATTTAAAACAAACAGCACTAAAATCGGCCAGTAGATCTTCAGAAATAGCTATCAATAGGGTTTTAACATAAAACCCAAAAAGTGCCCTTTTAAATATGCCCATGAAATAAAATTGACATTTCATAATTTGTTTATAATAACGACAACATTTTCTGTCATTTATAACAAACAGCACTAAAATCGTCACGGTAGATCTTCAGAAATAGGTATCAATAGGGTTACCAAATGTTTAAGGATGTACTGAATTATTATATACGTAAGATGAGTGGTAGGCCTAGTAATAAACGAAATAAAGATGAAGGTAAAGGAACAATTTTTAAGTTTTTTAAAACTGATAAGCCAACATCAAGTAGCAGCTTCAGTGACAACAACCTTTAGTTCACTCTAATAATGAAAAACAAGTACGTTTTCTGCTATTTTGTGTAGATGCATAAGTTTCTGTCTTTGGCCAAATACCAGTGCTGCTCCTAGCGAGATGGTCCTGTACTACGTCTACTCATGGTCCTGCACCACGCCACAGACCGCCCGTAAGCTTGGTTAGTCTATTAATGCTTATATAGTCGATGGTAGTACATAGTGTAAATAGCGTATTAACAAAGAGTATACGGGATGCCTTTGAAATTGATTTTTTTTTATCGAGCTTAACCCGTAGCGAAGCACGGGCACCCAGCTAGTTTAATATAAATTAACTTTGTTATATTAACTCTATAGAGAAATACTTACAGTTTGAGGATTGACGTTGCATCTAGGTGTGTTTCTGAATTTTTTTTGTGGTTGCACTGATGATGATGAAGGTATATGAGCAACCCTTTTCTTCTCTTTGCCCTAAGGAAACAAATTTATTTACAATTACATTGCCTACTTAACATACAAATTTAATGCAGTTCTAAATAAAAATATCAATTATTAGATATAGGACTTACAGTCTTCAATATTCCATTTTCGTCGCTAAACGACGGCCGTTTCGGCTATTCAGCCATTTTCAAGTTTACTATTGTCATTTACACAAACACTTACACATAGTTAGGCCTACACATAATTACACAACAATTACATAATAAACAAAAAAACACTTACATGACCGTATTGCTTAAACCTATTGACTCATGAGTTGACTTCATTCAATGATGTCCCGGTGTGTACGGCTGTCGTTTAACGCCGAAAACAGAATATTGAACGAAATATATCTAATAATTAGTATATGAATATTTGGAATGGCGAATAACAATTGTTATAAAAAAATATTAGCGATTTCTATCAAAACTAAATTCAAATACCAGTGTTTAAAACCTTTTCAGGACTGGCGCGTTTACATGACTGCAGTAAACTGTCCGCATAGACTACGGTCGCGTATACACGTTTTAGAATTTTAACCTTTCAGTACTATCATCGCTTTAACACAACTGATATAATTCATTTACCTACATGTGCTGCAATCTATTGGCTTTAAAATAAACTATTTACACTATTGATAGGAGGCTGCTAACAGCAGAAAATAGAGAGGATAAAATTATACTAACAGGGTTCACGAACACTAGGTTTTGTCGAAGTGTGTTACGAAGAAGATGATTGTAAAAGCGAATATTCTAGTGATATTTGGACTGAAAATAAATTTAATTCCATCATCCATGGTGTTTCTCCATGCTTTGATATTTATCTCATAAAAATTTAATTTTAGAATGGCCTAAGATTTAAATTTTTTTGGCTAGTAAATTTGTTGTGACTGCAAAAATAATGTGATAATAAAGTAATTTTGTTAAATGTTTTTTTTAAATGTTAATTTAAAAAAAATGTGATTACAAAAACAATTAAAATTTGAAAAAAGTTTAAAATTTAAATTAATAATTTATTCCTAGAGATTTTGAAGAAATAAATCATACAGATAATGACTGTGTGAAGTTGATTGACTTAAATAAAGCTTAATAAAATAACCTAGTCTGAACTTGAATTGGGATCTACAGTAAGTTAGTCCAGAAAAGGTTAAATACAGCAATCCCTCGCTATTGGAGGGAGATGGGTTCCGAAAAATTGCCGCGAATAGCGCAAACCAAATCTTTATGGGAAAATGAGGTTATGTTCTTGACATATAGAACATTTTAAAACATTATGTAGTAACACCTATAGTCAAATTACATAAGATAATAAATTTCATGTTTACTTAAATTGTATGTTCTTTATTTTTGTAGAAAGTATCCATTTTAACCCCTACAGAATTATAATTTCAGTTTCATAACACTCAATACATAATCATTGACATAAACTGTATAGTCCACTCTGGAAATATTAACACTGTGAAATCTATAACTCTGCAATTACTAAAATAAAAATAAACAACTTGTAATCTTTGTTTGTTTTTTAATTAGTTCTAGTTCTTTTCGGACTTCGTTGTACGGCGCTAATGCCGTGTCAAGTTCTCGACTGAATTTCATTGACCGTTCAGTTCAAGAGAAGGATCGACTTCGAACACTTTTGTAGCTAATTCTTTCACTAATCGAAAAATTTCAGTCACTTCTTTTAAACTAATTTGACTCGCTGTACACTAAATTGATGCCATTACTAACTAAATCACTGTACAGTATGCCATTGACTTCATTCGCACAAGTCCACTTGTATTCACGAAGAGGTGTGTTGTAGGGAAATCGTGGTATAAACGAGTGTTTCGCCGATGTGGTATTTATACAATGTTATTAAATTCGTACAATAATAATTACTGTACATACATTGTAATAATTTAAGAATTTTGCATGTACTTTATTGTTATTTAATACAGCATTTTTCTTTTTTTTTGCGACAGCGAATAATCAAAATTGCGAATGTCGAAGGATTACTGTTTTGTATTATATAATTTAGTTAAATGTTATAGAAAACCATTAATCAAAACTAACTGCTTTTTTATTTAGTCCGGATCGAATGGAATCACTTCAGAATATGGTGTAAGGTCATTATAACTCTCTTAACTGTAGCAAGAAGGTTTGGTTGGTTTGGTTACCAATCTAATACACACTACAGAGATTTAGGTTTTGAGAATTATAGTTCTTCTACTAAGCTACTTCATTTATAAGAGAACAAGAAATAGTAGGCCTACATACAAATTAAATTTTATTGCCTCATCTGATTATTTCTTTCTTTATCACGATTCATTTTTTTACAATGCCTTGTTGAGATTGTATAAAAGTCCTGTTTGATCTGGTCAAGTTAATGAGGTTTTAACCCTGGAACTGGCAGAAGGTCATGCATAACCCTCTCTCAGGCGCAGAACGCAACAATTTCGAACATTTGCGAAAGTTTGCATAGTCAATAATTTAACCCACTTAGAATCATCCAATCGTAATAAAACTGGCAACATTGGAAAGGAAATGAATTAAACTTTAATTTTTGTATTTTCAACTTTTTCGTAAAACGTATATTTACATACGTAATCATCGTTTTAAAATGTGCACATCGGTCTACAGCTATTTCCGTGCGCGAATCTGCATACAATTGTACTGTTATTTCCCAATTCTTCAACGTTCAAGACTATCTACACAAATATTTCTTTGGCTATTATAAAAATACCATTGGATTCGTCAAGATTTTATCTTTCTGTTGGTGCCTTCTAATCAGATGTAACTATCAAAATAGTATTTTTTCCAAGAATTACTGTAAACCCTTGCGATTGGACAGTTTTTCAACCAATGAAACAGCCCATTTGTCAAGTGATTTTACGCCTACCATATCAAATGTTTTGACAGGTTTCTTTACACCATTTTGTACAGCAAAGTCTGAATTTTGTAACAGTGGGAATTAATCCAGAAATAACCAGTTTTTTGTCTGTCTAGACGACAGTTGAAATGTACATAATTATTACGTTCTAGTGAGAAAGTCTAGCGCGTGGGTTCCCACGGTATTCAAATGTCCCGTTCTGTACGCAGTGTGTAGACTGGCGACTTTTCATTAGATTGAGGTCATTTTGTTATTCAAATAAATATAACTCAAACACTTTTGTGAACTAAGGAAAGACAAGTATACCGTTCTTTTCTTTGATTTATCCTCTACACTTTGTTATAATAATATTTCATTTTTGGGCAAAGCATATATTAGTAAATGACGTTACAATCTAGGCCTAGGTTTGTTACCAGTCGTGTACTTGGAACATAAAAACTGTTTTTTTCAAAATAAAAAATTTGAAATTGATAAATGTTTTTATACAGTTCTATTTAGAACTAAATTACGAAACTTTTTTACGCTTACGAAAAAAATACAAAAAATGTTTACTACTTGTTATGTAGGCCTAAAGTTGAACTTTTTCCTTTCGTTACTGAACATTTTTTGTTTCTTGAGCTAATAACTTTTACAATTTCAAAATAAACTAATTTTTAGTGGCATATTTGAATTCTTTGAAGTTTCTTCTACAAAAAAGCTATTGAACACTTTTGGATTGGGGTTCATTTACTATTTTTGGCGAATTTTTAAAAATATGCTTGCAAAACGCTAAAAACGGGCTGACCAATTTTCGCTATAGAATTGCCAATTCTAGGGTTAATATACTTTAGATTGGCCTGCAATTACAATAGAGAATGATATGTACAACCACAGACTATAGAATTACTACAGACCTCTCACTGACATGTTAAAAATGGGTGCGCTTTTAAACGTCAATTTGTACGCTCATTCTTAGTGCGCGCCACCATCGATGTACGCTCAACAGTGTTGCCAAATGTACCCCCATGCTCGGGATACGACTACTGACCGAGCGTACAGCAGCGAAACAGCCAGCCACTGTACGCTGGGTTCCGACCGTAGATCAGCGCTCTGTTTAGAAACAAACTTACAAATTTATCTGATTCTAATTTAATTATTGTGTGTATTAAAGAGCAAGACTATGCTTCTTGGTATAATCACTAGAAATATTACCTAGCTAAAGTGCTATATTATCCTATAAATTAACTAAATACCTTAAAATATGACCCACAAATTACCAAAGAATTAGATCTCAGTAAAAAGTTTGGGAACAAACAAGTTTAGCCACAACCTAATAAACGTATCATTTATTACAATTCAATAATATTACTTATTAATTGTACAACAAACGGTTTTCAACATTTATTATACATTGAGCTAACTATTGAAAACATCTTTATCACAAAAGAACGTTGTTCCAATTAATTTATATTTTATTTGTTCTTAAGTAAAAAATTAACTCACAACTTTCAATATCAGCTGTGAGTATTGAAAATAGCGTTTTCTCAGTCTAGATCGGCAAAATCAGCTGGAGAATTTTGCCGATCTCTAAATTAGTTATAAATTATAATACCAGTAGCTCTATCAATAATGATTATGATTTGAAATGTCGTCTTATTAATTTATTAGATATAATAACGATTTTAACAAAGAAAAAACGTGAGTAACAATAAAAACTACATTTTGATACTATTTACAAGTATTAAATAAATAAACTTTTAACTTAATATTTAAAAAAGAACGTCAGTACGTTTATTCATGTACCTGTATCGGTAGTAGTGTATTGTGTCTATTAATAATAATGACAGAATAAAACACCAAAGACAAGATACACTTTTTCTTATTTGTATTTATTTATTTATTTGAACCAGTAAGAATATTACATATGTATTTTATTATACAGTAGTAATTCCTACAGAGGTATGAAAATTCCTGTCCGTAGGAAACTGGCATATTACATGCTAATTAAGCTATTAGTATCGCTATTGATATTAAAATCAGCTGATCTCAATAATTTAGTTAGTGCTGTAAACGTAAACTATGTTACCATTGTACTCCAGGAATGTTATTGACAAACGATAGGTTATTTTGAAAAAAAATATATGAAATTTATTATGAATACTATTAATCACAGTGTGATGAAAAGTATCGTTCATGACACGGGCCAAAAGTGGGTAATCGATCCTCGCTCATTTTCCGACTTCGGCTTCGCCTCGTTCGTTAACTTGAGCTCGTATCGAAAACCATCACTTTCGGTCCTAGTGATGAGATATACTATTAAATCATATTTTAATAACAGCTGTTATTGCAGATACTCTACAGACTAAATTTAACTACAACTAATATTTTCAAAAAGGCCTGAATCATATAAGAAAGGAAATTAAGTACAGTAGAGAGTAGAGTCTCGGTTATTCGTCCTTCGGTTATCCGACATTCCGAATTATCCGACATACCGAAGCAATGTCATGCAATATGATTTTACGCTGTAGGCTGTTGTAAAATTGTAAAACTCAGCCATTTTTATCACACCCGACAGTACACGCAGCTGATTTCGGTGCGAGACATCCCCTTTCTTTTACCTGACTGTCCGCCATTGTATTCACGTGCCGGCCGTAAGGTCGGTGACCGACTTTCTCTATTGTTTCCGAGCGCTGCATAACCACCCCCGTCCGTCAATCCTATCCCATCTGCTACCTGACACTTCTGAGTATTCCTCAGACCTCAGTGTTTACGAAGCTCGTTTACTGTGAAGACGTGTTTTGCATTCTTTCGTTTCGGCTGCTTTGTTAAGACTGTTTAGTTGTGTTTGCTTCTTTTAAAGTTGTGGCGATGTCTTCAAAACGTAAGAAGGTGGTTGTGTCAATGGAAGAAAAATTGAAAGCCTTAAAGAGATTAGACAGTGGTGAAACTTTATTAAAAGTGGCGCGAGATTACAACGTAGGGAGAACAACTGTGGGAGACTGGAAGAAGAATCGCAATGAAATTGAAAAATGGTGTTCTCATCGAGTTTCGGCAAATGCTTTGGAAGATCGGAAGACGATGAAAAAATGTGAATACGAAAAAGTAAGTGAAGCTTTGTACATGTGGTTCACTCAACATCGAGAGAAAGGTGTTCCGATAACAGGACCGATATTACAAGAAAAAGCCTTAAAGTTTCGAAATGAACTGAACGAGGGTGAACCTGACTTCACAGCTAGTGTAGGTTGGCTCGATAGATGGAAGAAACGATACGGAATTAGACAGCTTAATATATGTGGCGAGAAGCTTTCTGCAAACTCTGAAGCCGTACAGTCGTTTAGAAATAAACTTCACACACTTTTGGACGGGGAAAGCATTACAGGTGATCAACTTTTCAATTGTGATGAGACTGGTCTCAATTACAAAATGTTACCGGCAAAAACGAAGCAAAGAAAGAGTGACAATTCTTGCATGCAGCAATGCCACGGCAAATATGAAAATGAAACTGGCTATGATTGGTAAATCGAAAAATCCCAGAGCGTTTAAGAATGTTTCCAGAAATGCTTTGCCAGTAAAATATTACAATCAAAGAAATGCTTGGATGAGTTCCGAAATTTTCAAATAATGGTTTTTTCAAGAATTTGTGCCACAAACCGAACAGTTTTTGAAATCCAAAAACTTGCCACGGAAAGCAATATTGCTTCTTGACAATGCTACGTGCCATCCTAGCGAAGAAGAACTTAAAGATAAGGATATAAAGGCAATGTTTTTGCCTCCAAATGTGACTTCCTTATGTCAACCTATGGATCAGGGGACCTTGGAGACAATGAAGAGGAATTATCGAAGAAACCTGCTGTCTTCTATAATTAACGCTATGGACCAGGGAGAAGATATGGTGAACAAATTGCGTCATCTTAATCTGAAAGACGTTGCGTACTACGTGGCTCAATCGTGGGAAAGTGTTGGATCAAACACAATTTCTAAGTCTTGGAAAATGCTGCTCCAAGAAAATGAACCTCCAGAAAATCTACAGAACGAGACTGAAACGGACAACACGAGCCTTCTACCATTGCTACAAAAAGTGCCGGGTTGCGCTGACGCAACAGAAGAGGATGTGAACGTGTGGTTGACTCAAGATGAACAGTATGAAGTGACAGACGAAGAGTTAGTGAACATGGTGAGCGAAAAAGGCGAAGAAGACGATGAAGAGGACACAGTGTCGGAGGAAAGTGTACAAACAATTTCGCATAGTGAAGGACACAAAGCTCTTGAAATGGTGATAAGGTATGCTGAGCAGCTGGAGGAAACATCTTCTACGGAGCTATTACTCCTGTCGAGACTGCGAGATTTGGCGGCAAGGAAAAGACAATCAGCAGTGAAACAAAAGACAATCACGAACTTTTTCAGCCAGCTGTAGTTATTTGTTTGATGGTTAAATTTTCATGTGAGTACAGTTCTAATTTTAAACATTTTCATGACTTTTTCCTTTGTAAATATGATGTTTTATTTGTCCCATTCAGCTATGTTACCATATTTTTAAATATGCGCAATGTGTAAATAAAATTAACTCTTTTTAACGTTGTTTTTATCATTTTCCGCTTTTTTTATCATTTTCCGTATTATCCGTCATTTTCGACTATCCGACATTGCCGCGGCCGGTTTATGTCGGATAATCGAGACTCTACTGTAATAATGTAATTACACTAATGCTTCATCTTCATTTGTGCCTAAACGTAACAGTGCTCCAAGACGTTAAGCAGTAAACAACACAAAAGCACTTTCAAATATAAATTCTACTATTCTACTGACTTATTTCTTTGTGCTTAGTCAGAACTAATAATGCGGTTCATTGCGCTTTATAATTATTGACACATTAATACAGTAAATTTAAAAACCTCTGTTACACATGTTACTGTTTTTCAGGTAGTATCTAAAAAGGTTTATTAATTTTAAACAAAATAATGTAAATAAAGCAATGTATTTTTAAAAAAAATCACAAACATAAAAATATGTTCCTTATTTAATGTTTTTAAATGTTCAATCACACTCCTAATTTTCAGTTGCCATACATCTAGTTTTTTGTTTGTTTTTTTGACAAAACATATTTATAACATTTTTAACGTCCATTTCTCTCTCTTTTAAGATATTGGCTAAGGCCAGGCCATTGAGTCGGAAATCCACCATTGTGCTCCTCAGGTACGTCTTAAAACTGTAGAGCTCTCACTGCCGTTGCAGTGGTTACTGGCTCATAGCTCCAATACAATGGTTAATTTATTTGAATTTGGACTAAAACCTACTTTTATAATGCCGGTACGTAACAATTATTAATTACTTCGGCTCGCATTAGAATGCCGAAGTATTGAAATCATGTGGTAATTTTTTGTGCGTCTGTTTTCCTGTATACACGATATAAGCACTCACAGATGTCGTAGAAAACTTCTGATGGTAACAAAATCTTCGTAATTTTATTGCGGAGAGTTAAAAAGCTTTTGAGCTTTCTAGCGTGAGTCTAAGCGCGTCGGGGTCACGTTTTTGGGTAAAAATTTAGAAATTATTAGTTGAAAATTATGAAAACACAGTGTGGGGTATCGTTTTATATGTTTTTGGAAACGGGAAAACTGATTGTTTTATCCATGTACATTAAATTATAATTATAATTTATATAATTTACAATTAATTTATTTATTTCAACAGTTGTTTTTGGTTGTTACGGAATAGTTTTTAGTTACAGTAGACTCCCTCTTAACCGGCCATCGGGACCGAGACCGTGGCCGGATAACGATTTGGCCGGTTAAACCAACGTGCCCTTAAACTCTTTAAAATACAGTTTTCAATAGAATATACTGTACATAATAAGTTGAAAAATAATTCTAGAAATATTACTGTATTAAATTTATAACCTAACTACTCACCCCAGAATTTGTTTCTCTGGCGTATAAAAACAAAACACATCAAAACACTGTTTGCTAAAAACACAAAACTTTAATTGGCACACCACACAATATAAAACGTTGTTAATACAAATTAGAACAAATAAAATATAGGACTATAGTACACTGTTAAATGGTTTCTGATTAGTTTTTAAAGTAATCGTCAATTTTCTTTTGTTTCTTCGTATCAATTGCTCTTTTGAATGCGTAGTCACGCCATTTTTTTACAAACATTATGTCGGCCGGTGTTGATACGTCTTGTTGTTCAATATAAGAAGTGATAAGTTCTAGTGCACTTTTTGCTTCCGTATGATTCACTCTTTCAATATTTTCACCCTCTTCTTCATCTTCTTCTTCTCCATTTCCAACATCTTCGGTTGCATCAACCGCTTGTATGATTTCATCGTCAGTGAAAAATTCATCTTCAAGATTTTCATCGGCTGTCATCCACTCATTCACATCTTCTACAGTCATCGTATCACACTGAGATATGGTTTTCAAACCAGTAACTATATGTTCGTCGTTAGGTTCGTTAGGTTCCGTTGCATTCTCAACGGCAGCTGGATTGTCGTCTTTATTACTCTCAATTGCATTCATAACGTCTGGCCAGATTTTCCTCCAAGCTTTGACAAATGTCGTATTCGGCATTTCTTCGTAGGCTTTAGCTAACATATAAATCACATCTTTGATGTTAATTGTCTTTAAAGTGGAAATTAGTCCAATGTCTCTGTCATCATCCATCTTTGACAGTATTTCTGATAGGAGTTTGTGTCTGTACCGTTTTTTCAGGCTTGCAATCACGCCTTGGTCCATAGGCTGCATTACGCTTGTTGTGTGGGGAGGTAGGTAATAAAGATGAATATCCTCTGTATCATCACACTGGAGCTCCTCCTCCGGATGTGTCGGGGCATTGTCAAGGACTAAAACAGCCTTAATTGGCATTTTCAAACTTTGTAGGTGTTTCTTAACACGAGGTACAAACTCTGTCACAAACCATTCTCTAAATAGATAAATATCCATCCATGCTGATTTCTGTGCACGATAGTATACAGGAAGAGACGATATGTTTATATTTTTGAAAGCACGGGGCTTCATCGTCTTTCCAATCACAAAAAGTGGAAGTTTATGTGTTCCAGCGGCATTGCAACAAACGCCTACAGTTATTCTTTCTTTGTTGGTTTTAAAACCAGCGGCAGATTTTTCCTGACTTCCGGCGAATGTTTTCTGAGGAAGCAACTTAAAGTTTAGGCCCGTTTCGTCCATGTTATATATTTGCTCTGGATGTAACTCTCTCCTTCTTATGTATTCTTGGAATTTTGTTGGTAATTCTGCTGCTGCAGTTGTGTCTGCCGACAGTTTTTCACCACATATGCCTATAAAGTGAACCCCGTGTCGCTTCTTAAAACGAGTAAGCCATCCATCACTAGCTACAAAATGGCCCCCGTTTTCAATTTTCGAATGAAGTAAAATAGCTTTCTCCTTTAAAATAGTCCCACTTAACGGCATTCCTCTGCGGCGTTCTTGTTGAAACCATAACCAAAGTGCGTCGTCTACCAACTCATTTGTCGGTTTACGAAGTGTGCATCGCGTTGAAAGTATTTTATTTGACTCCACTTGAGTACAAAAGTCCTGAAGGATTTCTGATTTTTTCGCCAGTCGTTTACAGTACTTTTACCCACATTTAGTTCATTACAAATTTTTTTCACTGATTCACCTTTGGCGATGCGTTCAAGAGCATTTAGTTTTTGTTCAATGGTTACAACATTACGTTTACGTTTGTCACTCATACTGTATTTTCACGAAAACGAAACACGAGCACAAAACATGAGCACATCCGTTCTCCGCGAGAGTCACAAATAAACTACTGTACTGTAAATGAATTCGGGAGGTAAACGGACGCATCAGGCCTATGATGTAACCTTGAGTTGAAGCTCAGATAAACAACAGCGTTTCCTGTCACCCATTTCCGCGAAACACGACTGGTTAAAGCGATGCTTTGTTATAAAATAGCCGGTTAAAAGGAAGTCGATTTCCTGACAGGGTTGGCCGGTTAAAGCGGCGGCCGGTTGAAAGGTGGCCGGTTAAGAGGGAGTCTACTGTATACATAAATGAATGTAAATGTGTAAATTAGACCTATATTGTAAGAAATTAGGCTTTAATAATTGTTTTCCGTTCAAAGCAAAAGTTATCGTCCCAAAGATGGATTCACTATTTTAAATTCTGTTTGTTTTTATAATAGCATAGTTACTGTAATTATTACTGTTATCATTATTCAAACTGTTTAATTTATTAATAGATAGTAGGGTATTGAGTAGCCAATGTTTTAGTCTCGTTTATGTCTGTTTTATCCATGAACATTAAATTATAATAGTTTTGCTGCTAGTGTTGAGTTAAAACATACATAATAAATGTGTCAGTATATGTGTTCAACCAGTGAACAGTGCACTTTTTTTGTGCAGGTAAAATATACATGTAGATTACATTGATGTTTCTTTGTGGATGTGTTACTTTTACAATTATTACGGAACTCTGTTGTTTTTATTTTATAATATAATTTGAAATGTTGCTTTTGTTTTGTTCTAAATCAAATACGCGTATTTATTTTATAGTGCTGTTCATTTTCATAAGTTATACGTTCCTGAGCAACTGTTTTACCAACATGTACAGAAGCACTATTGCTTGAACAGGATACCAGTGTACATATTTATTCATAGTAAAATTATGTGTGACCGTTTTCTGATGAGTAATCTATATAGGCCTACCTATTATGTACCTGTACCAGTTATTAATAAATTTGTCATGTTAGGTATACAGTTATTATATTGTTATACGTACCGGTATACATATTATTATTTGCATTGTTTATATATATTTTTAATTCGTCAGTGCTGTTTTTTGTTGTTGAAAACCAGTTAGACAGTCTGATAGCGTGGTATTTTATTATATACTAAAAATAAACAATATTACCAATTACTTTCGCATGAATTAATTTGTCAGTTATTATTTTACATATTATCACAATACCTTTTGTAATATTGTGCTTAATGTATATTGCTATATTTGTCATTGAATTAAATACAGTTAAAGTTCATGAGATAGCTCACTTATTATCACGCTACCGATATTTAAAATATAAGTTCTAATCAGTCAAACAGACACAAGAAACCACACAGTACACACGGTAGAACAGTAGGACACGACCCTGTCACATGACCTTGATCAGGACTCACCCGCCCCCCCCACCATATCACTCGTGCGATCTGACAACGTCGGTCAGATAATAACTCACAGTAGCTATGCACCTGAACTCTAGCGGCTCAAAACTAACTCAATTTTCCCGTACCCTTTTTCGTATGACAGCGAGAGGTCTGGAGTAATTCTATAGTCTGTGGTACAACTTAACCATTTCATACTTCAATTACACAGAATGGCAGATTGAGTCATTTAAAAGTTGTTTGTGGTTTATTTTATGAAAATTATTGTCCTATACAACAAGTTTACGTAATTTAATTTGTGATGATAATTTCATCAAACAATATTTATTTCTCTTATCACTCAATGTGAGTAAGACTAAGAAATGGAATAAAACCCCGGCACAAAGACGGCTGAACAGATAAATAGTAAACTCCAGATTATTCACGGTAATAAATAGTGAACTCCAGATTATTCACAGTAATAAATATTAAACTCCAGATTATTCACGGTAATAAATTATTTCTGCAATTAATCTGCACATATTGAAATTGTTTTAAATAAAAATATGTACAACACAGTATTTTATTTGAAATCATAAAGAACATTTCAATATTAGTGAACAACAAAATAAAAGTAAAAATTAATAAACAAGAAAAAATCTAAGAAGATTTTTTACCTTTCTAAGCTATGTTAAATCAATATTGGAAGACTTCTGCAAAGAACCACCTTAAACTTAGTGCGGAGAAGTCTTCCGCTAGAGGATGAGATATGGGTTATCAGAAAAATTAAATGTAATTAATATCTAACATTAAATTTATTACGATACATTTAACAGATTATAATATATTACCTTTATACAGATAATTTGAAAAATATGTATATAAATTAATTTTTAGCTATATATAGTTGTAATAATGTTCATACCAAGTCTTGTTTAGGTGAATTGTTGACTAATGTAGGTGCATCTTCAGGCTCAGTTTCCGAATCGGTTATAACAATAGACGGTAAAGTTTCTTGGACAAATTCAATATCACCATCATCAGAATAGTTTTCTTGATTATCAGAACCGTTGCCAGCTTTCCATGAAACACAAATTAATAAAAAATAAACTGGATAGTTTATTACATTTTTGCGATACTGATATTACCCATTTCATACTTTCTTGTAAAATTTGTTTTTTTATTTAATGTTTTGTACTTACCTAGTCGAAGTATATACAGGATGGCTCACCTTAAGTGAACCGGTTGCTAACTTTTTTACTTTTCGTTTGAAATTGAGGAAAATACAATCAAATAACTTCAAATACAATTTACATAAAATAAATTGTATAGTCGAAGCATTTTTCCTCATTTTACCGCTACACAGTATGCATTAAAAATAGATATTAAGTTTGTCTTGTGAAATAATAAACTTGAACACAGATTCTCACAACTACTAACATGTTTATTTACTCAAATGTGTTTGAAGGACACTATCACCATCTTCAGTGATACATGAGATACTCAGAGTAGCTAGTTAACCAGCGCCTAGGCAACACGTTCGTAAGTTCATGTCGTAATTTGTGTTTCGTGTACTGTGTTTTTGTGTATAACTAATTACTGTGTTTTCGGCGACCTCACTAGTGCGAGAAAAGTGATTTTAAATGTGTATTTTTGTATGTGATGGGATAATCCCGAAACTGCAGTAGTCACAACAAATAATCAAGGATTGGATAGACAGTGTAATAGGTAATATATACCTATTTCAATATTTGTTATCATTCCAATCCGGGAGCTTACATAATGAAATTAATACTAGTGTAAGATCAACTAAACTGTAAAAGGACAATAGAAGCGGGTGTAATTTGTTTTTTGGTTTTTCTGAGTGCCTTAACTGCAGAAGAATCGTTATGCAAAGCAGGGAAACGGGTCACGATGGGCTGTCTACTGGCCGCAATTGAGTAAATAAATGTTTTAGTTGTGAAAATCGGTGTTCAAGTGCGCCAATATATAACTAAATATCTGACAATTTACTTCTATTGAGGGTCTCCTTTTACTTTCACATAACATTTTTGTGGGAATTACATGTTAGCACAAAAATGTCATGTAAAAGTAAGAGGAGCCCCCATTAGAAATAAGCTAGCAAATATATAGTTAAAAAGTTACCTATCGGTTCACCTTAAGTAAGACCCTCCTCTGTATGATGAAAGGCATATTTAAAAAAATGTTTTGAAATGTAGTTTTACAGTATTAACTGTTGACTTTGACTACAATCAATGATGCAGTCAACATCAGAAAAAACATATGTGTAGCTTCATTCTAGAGATTAAGAATTTTCAAGTATATTATAAAATTGTTATAAAAATAATAATTTCTTACTAATATATGATATTATTACAATTTACCTGAACTAGATTCAGAAATCTTCTGACCAACAGATTTTCTGCGAGAAGAATTAACATTTAAATCGCTACTCTTTTGCTTTTTTGAGTGTGAAGAACTTCTCTTTGAACGGTGTTTTTTCAATTCATGATCTTTAATTTTACTAGACTTTTTCTTTTGCTTAGACTTTTCACTCTTATTAGATTTTTTAGAAGAACTTTTATCTCTATGAGGCTCTTTGCTCGACTGATTATTTTTCACCGAAGAGCTCTTGTGCGAATGTGAACTACTCCTATGGCTTTTTGATTCACGGTCGTGTTTATGTTTCTTTGATTTCTCATCTCTCTTTCTGCCCGACTTACTTTTATATTTATTTACACTTTTGTCATAGTTTTTGCTTGATTTATCTTTATTTAAATTTAATTTATGTGTTTTATCAACTTGAGTTGTAATACTGGAAACCATAGTGTCTTGCATCATCGAGGAAATGTTATTCATTGCAATTGTATTCTCCTTATTTGTTTCATTTTTTAATTGACTCTGAACATTTAAGATCCGTGTGTTATTATTACTTTCTTTTACTAAGTTACTGGCATTTGTTACGTTGTCATTAATATTTATTATTTTATTTTCGTCAGACTTATTATAAACTGTATCTTTTGCTTGAAAGGTTTCCTTTTCTTCACTATCATTATTTTGTAAACATTCTTCATCGCTTTCATTTCGACCATCTTCTTCCAAAATTTCTTGTAATAAATTAATTTCATCATTTATTTCTGCAAAATTCAAACTATCAAAATCGTTAAGCAAAGATTTGTTATTTACAGTATTGTTAGAATAGTTTTTGATATCAGAACAGGAGTGATCGTTTAAGGTTGTTTCCGGTCCATAGTTCAACCCATAAATAAATGATGAACTACTACTTTCAGGAACATAACAAGGTAATTTCGGATTCTTGTTACTTCCTGGTACGTAGTCTACATTCGTTTCAGAGCCTCCTTCAGGCACGTATATCACGGGCGGTAGAGACGATTCCTCGCCTATTTTACTCGGAATATAGGAATGTGGGACAGTTTTACTATCTAAATTTACCTCCGGTGAATACTCTGGCCTTTCCACGGATCTGACTGACGATGTTGGTGTTGGATTATACATGAATGACAGAGGACCCCCGTTCACAGATTCTGGTACATATTCAGTCTTAGTTTTCTTTATATCAGTCACAGTTTTTTTTCTCACGACAATACTAGCGGATCTACTAGGAGCATTAAACACAGGTATATGCCGTTTTTTTAACTCAGCTATTGGAGTTGGTTTATATCTAGGAACTGGTGAAGATGATAGTAGTGCTGATGATAGTGACTTGTCTGGTGATAGTTTGGAAACCTCTTGTACATTTTCAGGCTTCTTGTTTTCTTCATTAACATGATTTTCATTTTGTACATTTGGTTCCTCATCAACCGAGATCTTTGGCGTAGATTCTGACACAGCGGTTAAAGAAGCGGTCGGACCTTTCCCTGAGTCCAATCCTTTCTTTTCTTCTTCCTTCTCTGCAGCCTTCATATTTGTTTCAGTCTTTTCTATAAAAAAATAAAATCATATCCACTTAAGTCGCATAAGACATATGATAAAATTACTAACAAAATAAAAACAGTTCCGCAAATATCAGTTTCATTGCTACATGTTAAATACTAGAATTAGGGTTACATAATTCTTTTAAATAAGGCCTAAAGAGACTGCAGTTGTCCGAGTCATTTAACTCTGTCGGAGAGTTACTGCTCTATAATTTTGGTAGTTCTGTTTGAGAAGGTGTCGCTCGCATTACTGTTATGCTGCATAAATTGTAGTGTGCTCTCGGTGCGTCTTATTTGTATTTAAAAAAAAATATATTTTGTTGTAATTTTAAAATATCTTAAACAACTTAATGATAGGTTTACACCAACAGACAGGTTAAATTATGACTATGCTAGGAAAATTACTTTTTAGAGAGAAGAAATTAAGTGGTTATGGTTCCTGTACAATTCGTTTAAAAAGTAAGAGAGTGGGGTTAAACATTACGGTATCTGTGCATTTAGGTTAGTTGAGGATTTTTTAAACACATCTGTTTCTTTCCAAGCTTTCTAGGTTAAATAATTTGTAACTTTTACTGTCTATGTATAAAACTTTTCACTTTCACATTTTTTGAGAAATCAATTGCAGATTAAAATATAGCGCAACACTGAATATACAATTCACATTATAAAAATCTTTGATCGGAAGAAAAACATGTATGAACGTGTGGCCACACCCATACATTTTTAATAAACGTAGTAACAAAGAACTTGTCTCCTCAGATTGTTTTGTAATGCGACTTATGTTTTTTACTGTGAGTTCTGTGTTTTATTACTCTTTAATAAAATGATGAGTGCTACACCTGAGGAATCCGACAGTGATCGGCGAAACAGCATTATTATGTTAGAAATATAAAAGAAGAAATGCAATGAGAATAGAAAGGAATTTGTATATATTATTTAAGAAAATATCTTGGATGCTCTTCTGTGTAGAACAGAGTACCTCCTGAGAAAGATGGGAATAGGCAATAGTGTCTTCCTCTCCATGTTCTCACTTGGTTAGATGGGCAGTGAGCTCTCTGAAGCCTCACAAATGCCCAGGCAAAGACGGAATTCACTCGGCCATTCTGCAACAGAACCTCAAAATTCTTCAGTCTTTCCGTATTGATACGGATATTCAGGGCCAGTTACGACATAGGATGCATTCCGGTATCATATGGAGGAATGTAGAAATAAATTCATTCGTACATTTTTAGACCTGCCTAAGTTCCTCTAACCAAATATCCTCATTCCGTTTAAAAACTCATTTGAGCACACACTAGATTGGCATATCATAACCATCTTTGCATTACATGATTTTGTGGTTAGGATCGAGACGACCCAAAGGGATGGAGACATTGCTCTCTGTGTATGATAATATCTCCCTTGCAACCATCAAGAAAGAAGCCACCTCCAAAGGGGTTGAACCCCTTACAGAAAATTGAATTTGTTCAATGCTGCCTCAAAGAAGAGTCTTTGTAAAAAGTGAAAAAGACTCTTCAGATAAATAGGCGGTAAAAGAGATGTTCGCAGAAGGGAGTAATTTCTCCTTTCTTGAGATCCCTAGTAGTTGATGATCAATATGGCTGTCAAGATCTTTGAGGCAATTGGCTACATTGACGGAGGTTATAATTGTACAATCTAAACATAATATTACTATAATAAAACATTGAGCTTAATTTGTGAGAAAATATATTTATGTTTATTTACTCAAATGCGTTTCAACGAAATGTCACCATCTTCGGTGATGTACGACCAACAATAATCAAACTATAACTAACCTAACAATATTTCACACCACGTATCCAAAAAAACTAAAAGGGGCGTGGCTTAGAACTATGTTACAATAGTAAGGTGTTTACAACTGCCTCGTGTTATTGTAATTAGTCTAAAATTAACTATTTATACTTGAACAAAATTATTAAACTAGTAATTATATCTAACAATACATTATTATTTGTATATGTCCTAATTCATTATTTACAACTATGGTTTTGTATAGGCCTAAATAAGGGTGTGAAATATTGTAGGTCTAACGATATTTTAGTTTGATTATCGTAGCTCGTGGTACGATACACTTTACACAAAGTTCTAGAAAAATGTAAGACGAGGTCTAAACTATAACGCCTCTAAAATATGATTATTTCCGGGAAATGGTCTCACTCATTTCCGGCTTTGCTTAACTTGCAAGAATATTATAGCAGTAGTAAGAATTACATAATTATGATAAGTGACAACCAGCAGAAGCGGATAACGATTCTCAGAAATCAGAACCGTGCATAGGGTGATAAGGCTATCGATCACATATTACCATAATGCCAGTTACCAGCACAGTTCGTCACTTTATTTCGTTTGTGACCATGAATCCAAGTCCGTAACGTAGTTGATTTCAATCCAGGGCGTAAATTTACCATACGACCCTCGGCTGATATTTTTGCAGACAACGAGGTTGTTCTATATTCTACTGTTAAATGTTGAATACAGGTAAACATACTGTGACTAAAGACTATAAGTAAGAACTTTGGGCTATTTTTTTTTATTCTTACATTTGGCGTAGGGTCGTGTAGTAAATTTGCGCCCAGTCCAGTTTGTTCTGATTGTTACAAAAGTAGTAGGATGTTTCCAGTAATGTATCTAACCGTGGCCACGGCTTCTACTTGTTAACCCTACAAGTGGTGAACGTCGCAATTTACGACTAATATGCTGTTCTGTCAGTGGCAGAGTCGTAATTCACGACGCATTAAACAGCTGTTGGAAATCTAACTTATTTATTTCTAATCAACCAATAAGCGTATAGCAATGAGATTCACACAGTTCGATTCAGAAGACCCTCTTCTATCTTTCAGTATCGATTTTATAATGTTTGACTTTTAGTTTATTATTTTTGCTGGCTGTAAAGTAAGTGAATTCCGAAGGTCGCGCCATCTTCAGACTAGACACTACGCAGAAGTTCGTTGACAAGTTACTGGCGCTGTTGTTTTGTTTGTGTAGCCTAACCTAAAATGAATCGTGATGAACTTTGTTCAAGTGACATTAGAGAAATAATTTATGATAGTGATATTAGTTATAGTGACAATGAAAGTGATATTTCTGTTGATGGTGGGGAAGTACCAGACGATATTTTTGAAGACGATTTAGTGAGTGGAAATGATTCTGAAAACGAAGAGGTTCCTCCCTCACCTACGCCTAGTGATAACCAAAGTGTTTTTGATTCTGATCTTCCACTTGTTTATAGAAATATTCAACCAAAATGGATAAGAATTTTACCTCCTGAACCCGATCTAAATATTGGGGACGAGTTCACTGTAAGAAACTCTGGAATAAGAAACTGTCCACCTAGAAATGCCTCTCCTATACATTATTTTTTACTGAATCTATTTGGAAGTTATTAGTCAAGGAAACTAACACATATGCTAACAAAAAATTCAATATAAAACAAATTCAGGTGATTTCAAAAAGTTTTCTAGACTTAGGCAATGGACTGACATTTCTGTTTATGATCTGAAAAAGTATATAGCTTTAGTTATAAATATGGGAATGGACCATCGAAAAAATATTGTTGATTATTGGGCAACTAAAAGATCACTTCAATTTAACTTTTTTCCTGACACAATGTCACTGAAAAAATTTAAACTAATTGGTTCAATGTTTAGGCTAAACTCAATCCAGGGGCCTGCTCGAGGTGAACAAGGATATGACCATTGGAACAAAGTAAGACCTTTGTTGGATCATATAAACAATACTATGAAAAAACATTTTAAACAAAGTCAAAACATTTCAATTGATGAAAGCCTCATAGGCATGAAGAACAGATGTATATTTATTCAGTATATGCCTAAAAAAAACACTGTAGATTTGGTATAAAAAAGTTTGTGTTATGCGACAGTGAAACCAGCTAGGCTATAGTATGAATGTTTCTTTGTATAGTGGAAGGGATTTTTTAGCTGATTGTGATAGTCCTTTTATACAGAAGGTAATAATGAGTGAACTAAATGTATGTAAACTACTGGACAGAGGATACCATGTCTTTACTGACAACTGGTATACCAAGTTGCCATTGGCTCGGGAACTGCTGACAAGAAAAACATTTCTGACTGGAACAGTAAACCAAAATACAAAAAGATTTATCTATAAATATAAAGCAACAAAGATTAGGTGTTGAAGATAGTGTGTACTATAGACAAGGAAAAATTCTATTAGTAAAGTACAAACAAAGAGCTACTCGTAAACCAGTTTTCTTGATAAGTACGGGGTGTAACGCGAATGACAGGCTTATAACAAACCGACATGGCCTACAAGCAATAAAACCTACCATGATAAATAAATATAATTTGAATATGGGTGGTGTTGACAACAGTGACAAGTCATTATATCATTTGTCCGTAAGTAGGGCGACCAAGAAGTACTGGAAAAAATATTTACCAACTTGTTGGACATTGTTTTATTTGATGCCTATGTTTTATACATCTTGAACACTGACAAACCCCTTTCAAGACAAGATTTTCATTCAACCATTGTTGAGGACTTGGTAGATGGTAGTCAACCTGAACCAGTGGTTGATAAAGTACAGAGTGATCATGCACTTGTTCATTTACCCGGTCGCAAGGAGCGATTGTGTGTAATTTGTACTAAAGATTCTACAGTAAAATGAAAAAGAAGCTACTATTGGTGTCCAGGATGTAACTGTGGGATTCATCCACTTTGCTACAAACTACAGCATTTTTGGAGACCTACAAAGGCTGGAAGAAAGAGGAAAGCCTCATCAAGTGATTCTGACTAGTTTTGTGCCTCGGTACATATTTTCTGATTTTTGGCTATAACTTTTTTTTTGTACATAAGACTGTGTAAAAACTATACATTTTTTAATTCCTATCTAAATTTAGAACATTTTGTATATAATGGTTTTTGAATAAAATATTTTTTATAATACTTTAAATTGTGCTAAAAGTGAATAATTTGTAAAAATCTGAATTTTTACGTTTCACACACTGGGTCCAAATAAAAAAATAGGCAAATAAATTTTATATTTGTATCATTCAATAGAGTACTTTATTCTGAAGACAATGATATAAAAAAGTCCATATTTGTACCATATTGTATATTTACTATGATTTTTTGAAAAAGTCACTGCAAAGAGTGCCAAAACCCCTTGCCATTTGAAAGTTATACTTAACCACTTGTAGGGTTAATAGTGTTATTCATCCTTCCTTTACGTTATATAACGCCCATCCCATCACAGTCTATAAGTCACAGTAGATTATGTTTCGAGTTGGTTAATACAACTAAATTGGTAACACCAAAAAGTTCTTTTTATAACAGAATTAAACCCCACCCCCCCCAAAAAAAAAAAGATTGAAGTATTAACTTACAGTCTCTAGTCAGAGTATGTTGCCAGTTTGTAAACATGTTTTTTTTTTATTGAATTGAAAATTTATTTCTTGGTTTTCTAAAAGACGCCTTAGGCTGATGCTGTTTTTAGGGTTCTAGAGGAGTATAGCTTGACCACAGGTTTTAATAGAATCACACTATATATCACTTTTTCCTATATATATAATGAAATTAGACACTTCACTGATCGCGGGAAATCAATTATAAACCCTCTAAAACAAATATAACATAACAAATTAAAAAACCAAATATCGCTTATGGGATTTAACACGGACAATCTACAGCCATTTTAATATGCGATAGGAACATGGTTGCCAGATTGGTTGCAACTAGATTAGAGTGAGTTTATCAGTTCCTCCTATATAGCCTAAAATTAGAAAATAATAATTGTTTTAGTAAACTAAGAAATGTTAAAATTTATATACAGTATTATGTTTACGTACTGGAAACATACTAAGACTAGAGGCTGTAAGTTAGAACCCTTCCGATCTTTTTTTATATATAGGCCTATATATTGTATAACTTATCTTTAGAAATTAAAACCCTTTTTTAGTAAACTATGAAATGTTACAAACTTATAAATGTTTACATACTGGAAACATACTAAGACTAGAGACTGTAAGTTAGAACCCTTCAGGTTTTTTTGAAGTGAAAACTTCTTTAGGCGCGTTAGGCACTTTTTTGCATGAGGAAAAATCATTGAACTCGAGGGACGTCACCAACAATTAAAAGCGAATGTATGTATGAGTAACATTTAATATAACAGCTGATTTTTATAACAGCTGAGTTTGTTATTGTTTTTAAACTAAAGGTTTTGGGAAGTTACATAAAGATTGACATATATTTTCGTGATTTCTTTCATTCATTTTGTTTAGTGAAGTTATTGTTGATATTTGTTGGTGTATTAAGTGATTTGTTTCTTTTATTTAGTGTTAGAATATAAAAAAATACTCAAGTTAACCTCTATATTTTCTGCTTTTATTTCTCTCGTATTTTCTATAATTTTTATTTCCCGCGGATATTTTTCTTGTTTTTACATTCTGTTGAAAGTGTTCTTTCATAATATGAAGAAATTTTCAAAAAACCTCTGGTCAAGCTGTTCTCCACTTTTACCGTTTTTAGTTTTTATAGTGATACACATTACATGTTGGTGGCACTTCATAGTTAAACAAAATCTTTGCCAATGTCGATTTGCCTATTTAATTTTCAGTTTTGCTTTTGTTCTGTTATAGGCCTACTGGCATAAATTTACTATGCGGCCCTCAGCTGATATTTTTTGAAGACGACAGCCTTGTTTTACATTCTACTGTTAAATGTTGAATACTGTGACTAAAGACTTTAAGTTAGAACTTCAGGCAATTTTTTTATTTTTATTCTTGCATCTTTGGCGTAGGACTTTATAGTAAATTTGCGCCGGCCTACTTGTTTTAGATTGTTAAAATTTTATTTTGCGGCATTAGTAAAGTGTATAGATTCTTTATATAAGCCTAGCATATAGAGGGAAACGTGAAGATTTGTGCCTTTGTATTAGAACTAGTGGTCACCCTAATTGTTACTGGTGGTAATTGTTTACTTTGCCCCAGCCCCAATAGCGTCCAAACTTTTTGTATACATTATTTACATGCTGAACATGAATAAACAAACAACATTAGTCCTCACTCATGCAAGAATAATAAAAAAAAACCTAAAAGGTTCTAATCTATAGTATTTAGGCCCTAGTCACAGACGTTTACTTGTATTCAACATTTACCAGTAGAATGTAAAAAATGTTGAATACAGGTAAACATACTGTGACTAAATACTATAGGTTAGAACCTTTTAGGTTTTTTTTTTCATTATTCTTGCATGAGCGAGGTCTAATATTGCTTGTTTATTCATGTTCACTACCCACATAAGACGTCACGGAAGTAAACAATTACCCTGCACTAGTACCAATACCGTACTCTGTATGTACAATGGCCCGATTGTAAAGTAAAAAATTGTCCTACTCTTATAATTATCCTGTTTTTATAATTGAAAAACTCAATTATCAAACTTCTTTAATGAGTATGGTTCATTTAAAAATAGTAAATAAGAAGGGAAACTATATTCTTTTTTTGTAGATTTTTCATCCGCATTTGATAGAGAAGCATTATATTACAAAGTTATCCACTTATGGGTTTTCCTACAAAATATTAAAAGTTATTAAAAATCTGTATAATGGTACTGCATCGGGAGTTTGGTGTGGTAATGGAGTGTCTGAAACGTTTGTAACTCAAAAGGGTTTAAGGCAGGGATGTTTACTTAGCCCGGTATTGTTTTCACTTTTTATAAACGATATTGATGAAATTTTGGGAGGTGGCTGTGTTTTTGGGGAACGTCCGTGTGCCAGCTTTGCTGTATGCCGACGACATTGTGTTAGTGGCTCCTACATCGGTAACTTTACAACAAATGATTGATAATTTGCAGGTGTATTGCGAAACGTGGAACCTAAACATTAATTTAAATAAGTTGAAAATAATGGTTTTCAGAAAAGGAGGTAGGTTGGGGGCGAATGATAAGTGGTTTTATAAAGGATGTGAAATTGAATGTGTCAATAATTACAAGTATTTAGGAGTAACGTTGACTCCAACACTCTCTTTACAGACGCATCTCTCCCAAAAATTGACAGCTGCTAAAGCGACAATTTGCGGAATGTGGAGTAGCTTAATGGTGAACAAACGTATTCCTTTGAAAGCGAAATGGCCGTGCTTTAACGCGGAACAAAGATCAATCATTTGTTACGCAGCTCAAGTATGGGGCTATAGACAATAGGGTAAAAATTTACTTTAACTTGTCAATTGATTTCTAAGGGAATTTGATATAACATGAAAGAATACACCTAACTGATGGTAGAAACAACAAAAATTTGCCCGGCAAATAATATTTGTAGGAGTTATGAAAGAAATAAAACTTGAAATTGTATAGGTTAAGTTTCGACTTTTCCGCGATATTTGACGTAATTATAACAAAATAAATCACAAATTTCACATACACCAAACATGTAAGAATTAAATAAACTAAACAATATGAACCCCAAAAGTATCCACGAAGCAAGAAAATGTGAAAATAATGTAACAAACATAATTACGTAAACAAATGCATCAAACAATAGGAAGTACCGTTTAACTGCGTATTTAAAATGGAAATTAATCAACGTTGCCAAATCGAACAATAGGTTATTGTACTAATTAAGGTGTGTATAAATCAAGGTAACTAGATAGTAAAGGTTGCCTCATTTGAGAAATAATATTTC
>JAGFPH010000263.1:180427-195875 GCA_018207615.1 Philaenus spumarius | reverse complement strand
GCACCTATGGCCCTAGAGGAAGCTACATACCAAATTTCATTCAAATCTGTTTGGTAGTTTTTGAGAAATCGTGATGAGTGAGTCAGTGGGTTTTGGCTTTTATATATATAGTTTAAAATGTATTATCGTGATTGCATTTTTTCTTTTTTATTCTGTAAAAAATATTAAATACAATTTTAATGACTGCTTTTTAGTTATATGATTTAAAATGTATTACCAAGATAGCTTTTTATTTTAAATTTTAGTCAGTAAAAATATAAATTAAAATTTGTATGATTATACTTTTGTTATTATTGTAAATTGCAAATTAATGACATAAACATAATGTTTTTAAAAAGGTTAAGATATATTCTTACAATTACAAATGTTGAAATGTGTAACTTAAGTATCATTTAAAAAAACTGCAACCCCAAAAATAGTTTAATACATCTATTTTTAAAAAAATGAGGTGATTTGTACGACGAAACACACATCTTTCATGGTAGCGCGGTGTTTTTATACTATAGATGACGTCACTGGACAGGGAACGGGTCGAGGGGTTTGAGTTTGTTTACATGACTATGAGGTAACCTTTCCTTTCTATAGACCTTGGTGTGTTTCTACCTTAACAAGCATGAAGCCTAAAACTTCTCTGAAAAGACAAGCTCCGAAGCATGGAATATAATAAAAGCCTTCAAGGGTAATAATAATAACAACCATAAAAGATATCTTGCTAAAGATTCTGAACTATGTCATGACTTTCTTAAAACAATATCCCCTGATTATGTCCCTCACATGTTAGAGTTAGAGCCACCAATATTTAATACCAAACAACATCCCCTAGAAAACTATTTCACATTAAAGGAATTAGAAATAACCATTAAATCAAAGAATAAAAACACTGCCCCTGGCTTGGATAACATAAATTACACCCTCATAAAAAATCTGCCAGAAAATGCTATAAAACAACTTTTGCAAATATATAATAGCATATGGACTATATAGCAACCAGATTCCGAGTATATCTAAACACTTTAAAATTATAGGAATACTAAAACCAAATAAAGATAAACAATCCCCAAAGTCATACAGGCTAATATCACTCATTCCATGTTTTATTAAAATATTTAATACAATGGTAAAAAATAGATTACAATGGTTTCTTGAGAAGAATAATATAATACCAACTTCACAATATGCTTACAGAAAAAACAAAGGTAGATCTGACCTGTTGTTGCATTTCATTATAGATTTACAATTAGCTTTAACACATTGTGACATAATAAAACAATTGCAACTGCATCACTTGACATATCAAGCGCATATGACCATGTATCTATACCAATTCGTATCATTAAAATGTTTAATTTAGGCATACCCACACGTTTTATAAAACACTGTCATAATTTTTTAAGCAACAGAAAATTAACATACTTTGGGGAAAATGAAATATTCAGTAGACATGTAACAACAGGCATTCCGCAAGGCAGTGTACTAAGCCCTTTACTATTCATAATATATACTACTGTATTGATATGCACAGGGAAATTCCGCCCCAGATCAGCTGCCTTCAATATACTGACGATATAATTATTTATTACTCCCACAAAAATTCTGAAGTCATAAAAACAAATTTACAAACTGCTATAAACAACTTAAACGTTACAGTTAATAATTTATTTCTTGAACTAAACCCTCAAAAGACAAAAATGCTAATTTTTAGCAGAAAAAGGTCAGTCTCAAAATCTTTAAAAATCACCTTAGATGGAGCATCGATTCCCATCGTTGAGGCTCATAAGATACTAGGAGTAATTTTCGACGAAAAACTAAATTTCACGCAACACATAAACCACCTTACAATCAAATGTCAAAGAGACATCGATATCATCAGATCGCTCGCATGTGGAAGAAAAGGTGCTCATCCAGATTTTTTGTTACAAATTACAAATACATAAATCACTTATAAGACCAAAGTTGGACTATTGTAGTTTCCTGTTTAATCAAATATCAAACCCAAGACTCAAAAGTATTGACCTAATACAAAATCAAGCTCTAAGAACATCAATCGGTGCTTTTAAATCTACCCCAATTATCGCTTTGCAAGCTGAAACATCAATTTCTACTCTCAAAACCCGCAGATTCTTGCTGACGAGCAAACTGATTCACAAAATTATCATGGATACTTCTCATCCAATAAATAGCAAACTTGCAGAATTAGATTTACTAGTTACCCATAGTAGATAATGGAAAAAAAAAGCATCCAAGCTATATAGAAACTTATAACAGTCTTTTTCAATTAGATTTTATTAACAGACATCCTTCTTCTTCCGTAGATAAATCAACGGATTTCAATTTACCTCTAGTATTAACAGAGCTTAAATTAACTTGCATTGACAAGCTACCAAATATCGAAACACAAAAAAAAATCCACAAATCCCATACATCTACAACAAGAGTTCTCACGGTTACTAAATACAACGTATACGAACTTCACAAAAATATTTACAGATGGATCAAAAAACCAATACGGTATTGGAGCTGCCTTTTTGTGCCCTTCATTAAATATAACAAAAAAATTCACACTCAATACGCATGCAAGTAGTTTCACTGCAGAATTATATGCAATTTACAAAGCAATAGAATTTTCAAATGACACTGTTCATAACAGGATAACGATATGTACAGATTCTAAGGCTTCTATACAACTTATTGAATCAAATAGATATATTTTTTTTTCAATGGTATAATAGTTAAAATCTTCAAAGAAATTTCTAAACAAAACAAAGTTTTTGTATTGCAATGGGTTCCCAGTCATGTAGGAATCAAAGATAATGAAAGGGTAGATGAGATGGCCTTCAAAGCGACAACAGATGGAGAAGCAATCTCTGACCTCGTTTTACCGACCACTGACCTAACATCGACCATCAAACACTTAAACGACAAAAAATTCTTGAATATCTATAACACTTCCTCTAAAGCAAAATGGTATAAAGCAATCAATCCCAAAATCTCAAACATACCATGGTTTTGGAAAACAAAACTAAGTAGACATGAAATAATCAATATAAATAGGTTACGTTTTGGACACGCCAATGTAAATGAAACTTTACACACATTAAATCTGTATTTTACACCCCTATGCCTTCAGTGCACTTTGGGCCAGTTCGAATCCCTCGAACATCTCATCTTGAACTGTCCTGCACATGAGATTTTCCGAAACGAATTATACTTAAAACTTAATGCCGAAAATTATAAACCTCCTTTTAAGCTAGTAGAAATATTAAAACTAAATAACTTCGAAGTAATACGCGAAATAAACAAATTCCTAACAAATATTAAAAAAATAATTTAATTCAAACAAAAATACATGTATGTTATTAAATCCACTCATGGGATTCTTCATCCAGGGCCCAACCTTTTCTGGTTAGGTGCTATGCTTGACGGGTCTCAAGCGAGAAGATATTACCTACATTACCCTCCTTAAAATTCATTCATTCCAACATTTTAATTTTAAAATGTTTCCTTTTCAATTTTCCCACTTTATGTGACTAACTAAACATTTATACATTGACAATTTAAATATAGGAGTTTACGTCATTGTTGTGTAAATAACAACCTACCCTCATAATATGTCACAATTCCAATCATAAATCATTAATAGCTTTCCTTTTACAAACAGACACATCAAGTATAAGACAAAAGTGCTTTAGATAAAAGTATTGTGATTAAGGGGCCGCATGATATAACTCAGTGCCCAGCTGAATAGCAAAACAAGAAGGAAAAAAGAAAAGAAAAAAAAAACCTAAAACTTAATTATATATCCTATGTAGGTAACTTGTTAAATACAATCAAAGCACACATAAAATAATTTGAAAAGTATAATATTTCATGCAATTAAGTAATCCTCTTTTACTAATCAATCACTCTGCCAAATTTTGTCGCAACCCGTCAAACGGTCAGGTCAAGTTAATGGAATTTATATTTATTGTATAAGATTAGTTACCCTTCTACAGTAGTGACCAAAATTCAATGGGTTTACATTTTCTATGTAACATTTATGAAATAAATTTGCCTAATTTCATCTCTCTAGCTTCAAGGGAAATATAATAATAACTATGTGTTGCTTTAATGGTTGAATCTGATGTCAGCCGCTCACAATTACACCTATAAGTCGGATACTATCTTTGATTTTGGACCTTGATTAATAGTTAAGTCAGTCTAGCTTTTCAACTGGAACTTTTAAAGAATAGAAGTGAATTTAAAAATGTCTTGTTTAATATTATGTTTCATTAGGTATCCGTATAAGAATCTATGTGGTAATTTTTTCTGCTTTTTGGTTGGGGGTGGCAATAAAAAACCACATAATCTGATAGAGAATCATATTCTAAGAAAGAAAGGTTCTATAAACTTTTTGTATAAAATGCATACTTTTCGAGATGCTGTTGATTGCAAATTACTATTTTCACCCCTAAAAATAGTTTTTTCTGACGTTTTTGTTAAATTACTTGAAAATTATACATTTTATCAAAAAAGTGCAGGAGTACAAAATAAAAGTTTTTAAAAAAACAATCGAATGTATTGTCACTTTTTATCCGACGTTTAGTTTTTAAAATATAGCCTATCACTGAAAAAAAACCACCTGATAATTCTGAAGAAATATTCGACGTTTAAATCTAGGACTACTGACTACCCAACAACTATTGCTCGGATAAAAAATTTGTAATTACGAAAATTAAAGGTGTTAAAATATTATTTCGAATGAAACATATTAGAACCTTTTATAAGAAAAAGGAAAACTAACAAATATATAAACAAAAAAGTTGTAAATAAAAAAATGTTTGCTTTATTTTTGTTTAGTGTTTTGCTGTATTTTCTTATATTATATAAAAAAAAAATGAAATTCTTATAGGTATAGTTAATATAATATATGATTGCGAATATGCTGACATTTTTTAAAATTATTATTTTTAATTTTATATGAATAATTTTTAAAAATGAAAATTTTCAAAATAAAAAAATATTAGGGTTTTACCAATTACTCACAAAATATTCGTTAAAAAAACAAGAATGCAAAATTAAAGGTTATAAAAAAACGAAGAGTTTTAATTGAATCAGATCATTATTTATCTCCTATGGTTCAAAAACGTAATTTATTGAAAATTATGAGTTTGTAATTTAAATAGTTAAGAAACTAGGAAATTAAATTTATAAAAAAACGAAAAGATTGGTGTAAGCCAGATTATTTTATGTCCTATAGTTTAAAAGATATGATCGTTTAACTGTTGCGATTGACCGCATACGAAAAGCAATATTGTGCGTTTAAAATTGTATATATACAAAAATATAGATTTAATAAATATTTAAGTTATAGAAAATAAAACTTATAAAAAACAAAGAGTATGGCTTAAAAGTTAAATGGCTATGCCCAATGGTTAAAAAGATATTACCAATATTCAAAACGATATTTTGTAATGCAAATCGGGCTGTAGTAACTCATGCGGGTGCAGGAAAAGTGGATTTACTTTGTGCACTAGCATTGCGTAAAATGTAGTGGAACCGACCGCAGCAACAGTGCCCCCTGCCCCGTTCGAAGAGGATGATCTAGAAATCTTGGTGCCATTGTTTTGCAAGATATTTGAGTAGCCCAGTTACAAACACGGCCAGGTCCGTTTTTTCACGAAATGAGTTAAACATCGTTTCCATTAGGTGGTTTCATCCTCTATGCAATACTAAATCTCTTTCGTTACAAAAACGACCAGAGATCTGTTTAAAATGCATATAAAAATGTGACTTCTTTACAAAAATCGGCCAGCTCCACAAGCGCTTAGTTTCAAATACGGCCAGGCCCAGTGGAGCCTGCACTGCTGGCTGCTTTATTAAATCTGTCTGCTGTCAGTCGAGTGCTTACTATTCTATTTGGACTGTTGTGGTGATAAAATTAATGAAAGTTTCATCATCGGTGATTGTTAATGCAGTTAGTTTATAAGCTATTTTCAAAAGTTACTTTCTTTAAGAAGAAAGGTTCTGACGTACTTCAAGAGACTAGAGGATGATACAGAAAAGAATACAAATACAAGCAAAAAAATTAATCGTTAATAGGATTCATAAAAAAGGGGTTTAAGAGACTGGAATCACATTATTCCAGAAAAATAGTCACTGGATTTACTTTGAATCTAATTAAAGTATTGCCAAAATGTACCGGTACCAAAACTCTGTTGAAAATGAATTGAAGGTTAAACAGGGAGTTTTAGAAGCGAATTTGTGATACAATTGCATCTAAGCTTGAGCGCTCCGGCGACAGATGTTTGTTAAAAGTGTATTGAGTTAAATGAATGAAGATTTACTTCACAAAACAGCTAAATCTCCACAAAACACAAGCTAAAGCATTTTTTTACATTATTGAAACAAAAAGAGCTAGGGCATGTATGTAATATCTTTTGACACGCAGAAAAATCTGCCATTACCTAAACTGTCGGTTCAGAGTTGTACCTAAACTCACGACAATTCTATTACTAAAATTTAACTGTATTTTCCGGAGTGTCATGTGGTGGAAAAGCCTTAGACAAAAAGAAATATGTATCTATTTACACATGATAAAAAAATGAGTAAATCATCCAATGAAGTTGTATCGGCTGTATTCAAAGAACTTCAAACCAATCTTAATAATGGAGATAATGTAATGATGTTCGTTTGGTCACCGATGGATGCGTTATCCAAAACAAGAGTATTATTGTTCTGACTATGTGTTTGATTCGCAGACCACTGAACGTCAAAAGAATTGAAAAGTGTATCCTATCACTGGCCATTCTTTTATGCCCAGACATAAAAACCAAAGACACCATAGTTCCGCTAGAAGAATACGATAGTTTTAGTGCAGCCCAGGGTATTGTGAAAAATTTTGGGTCGAACTGAGACAACTATGACTGGCAAAAGAATTTTGTTAAATATACTGTACATCTATTTTGACTAAAACAAATAGGCCTTAAAAATGCATTGAAGTTTAAGGCGAGATGACGTACTAAGAAGTTATCGTCAATATTATGAAACTGGTACCAGGATCTGTTAAAGTTCAACCCTCTAAATTAAAAGACGTCCAAAAACTCCAAAAAGACGTGGAGCCAATTGAACTGAGGTAAACTGCCGTAAGTGGTATGGGCGTAAGTGGTATATGGATATAATAGAAGAAAATACATATTAAACAATAACGCTGAACCACAAGGAAATAACGATTAAGAGGATGAGTGTGAATGTTCAACCAACAATGGATAAAAACTATGAAGACCTAGAAATTGTCAATTAAAAATATGTCTATAGTAAAGTAGAACAAATTTAAGTGTACAGTATTATCTTTTATAAAACCAACCTCAAGACATCAATTTCATAGTTTCAGGGTCTAGAGTTTTTGTTACAAAGACGGACAGGTTCACGCATTGGTTACAAACCCAGCCAGGTCCAATTTTGTTTTGTAAATAACTAATACACTTTGAATATAATGTATCGAATCTGTTACACATTCAATTTTAATTACATATTGGTATCCAAAACAAAACAAAAAATGAGCAACATTATTGTTTTTTTCTACAGTAAACTGTTTTTGAATGCTCCTGGAAAATTAGACAAAATGGACTTGGCCGTGATTATCAATGTGGGCTTATTCGATTAAAATAAATCTATCTATATAAAAGCGAAATGGCACTGATTCATTCATCAGCAGAACTAAAAATCTACTGAACCAAATGAGTTCAAATTTGGCATGCATGTTCAGTTGGACCTTTAGACGCGCACTAAGAACGGATTTTGAAAACATCCCAAAGATACACCCAATATTCGCGTTTTTCTAGCGATTTTTTGCGTTTTTTCAGTTTTTTCCAGAACTAATTGGCAGAAAATGTTGAAATTTGGTACTTAGGTTCGTTTAAGGCCTAAAAGTAGTCTGTTAAAAAATGTTTGAGATTCTCCCAAAATTACGCCAGAAATAGGCGTTTTTGCATTTTTCCTTGCTTTTTCAATGCGTTTTTGATCATCCTCAAATAACGGCTGATATTGACGTTTAGTCTCCTTATTAATGTTCTCTCTTTCTCTCTCTCTCTCTCTCTCACTCTCTCTCTCTCTCTTTCCTGTGAACTTTGTCTCCTTATTAATGTTCTCTCTTTTTCTCTCTCTCTCTCACTCTCTCTAAGAGAGAGAAATTGCTAAATTTCTCTCTTCTTGCTAAATTTAATTACTATTAAATTTTAACAATAATAGAAATCTTAAATAGTGTAAATCTATTAAGTGTATCTATTTAGATCCACTTAATAATGCATCTTATTTATAATGTTTAATAAGATTAACTCAGAAACCGTAATCCATGCTAATCTATCTATATATAGACTATTAATCTATGCTAATGTATATTTATAAAAGCGAAATACCACTCACTCACTCACTGACTCACTCATCACGATTTCTCAAAAAGTACTGAACGGATTGAAACGAAATTTGGTATGTAGCTTCCTCTAGGGCCATAGGTGCTCACTAAGAAAGGGTTTGAAAAAATTCGAAATTTTAGGGGGGTTTGGGGGGATCAAAGTTATTAAAAAACGATTTCTACAAAACTACCGAACGGATTGGAATGAAATTTGGTATGTAGCTTCCGCTAGGGCCATAGGTGCTCACTAAGAAAGGGTTTGAAAAAATTCGAAATTTTACGAGGGGTTGGAATGATCAAAGTTACTAAAATCATAATTTCAGATCTTTTATTATTATGACAGTAGTGCTATTATTATTTAAGATCTATATATATAAAAGCCAAATACCACTCACTGACTGAACACTTAAAAAGAATACAATTACGTTAAAAAGACTGAATATACCAATCACCATGGGCAACGCCGTACGGGTCAGCTAGTGTATTGATATTTATACATTTAATCTATATTATAATAAAATATAATAAGGATTTATTGTTTAATTTTTTAGAGTGGTTCAAAATCAGTATCAGCGACCTCAAAAATATAAGTATACGGATTTTTGTTAATTTATTCGTAAAATTAAGAGTTTTTAATTTTTTAGTTTTTGTGGTGTTTTTAGGAGGTGGTTTTGTTTTAACCCTTTAAAATAAAAAGCAGGTTAAGGGACAGTATAGATTTTGATTTACGTATTTTATATAGCATATTGCAAAAAAATTAGGAGATTTCCTGCTATTTTTTAAAAGTTCCAGGTTGTCTGTAATAAGAGCTGCTCTATAATCAAAGATTAGGAACTAGAACTAACCCACTAATGGTTGATCTGTTCCTGCTGGCGTGTTGGGCGGGTTCTGGTTTGTTCTGTTAGTGACTAGTGAGGGAGGTAAATTGCATCGTAACATTCGCAACTCGCAAGATTAGTTGGAGCCTTGGCGCATACGACCTGCAAGTACAACTAACGTAGTTTTTGTGCTCCAATGTTATTAAACTATTACGTTTGGATAATATAATATTTTATTATGTCATACAACAGATATCAACATAATATGTCATAAACAATACAGGCCTACATTCTTTTTTAACCTAGGCCTATGTAATTACAAGTTTTCAAATTTCTTAATTATGCTTTTATAAGTGCAGAATTGGCTTAGAGAGCTACCAAATTTCGATAATTATTGAGTTTTAAAAGAAATTCATAATATTACATTGTATCTTTATTTGTTAAAAAGTTTAGAAACAATCTACTTGACTGTGGTTTCTTCAAACAGAAAAAGTAGCGACGAAATAATTTGGGGTTAAGTCATGGTAAGTTCATTTATTGGTTATCAGTATAGGCTATGTATACAGATTATATATTTCAAAGTAAGTTGCATAAATGGCAAGAGCATGTTACATTCAGTTCAGTTTTATATTACAAACTAAAGCCAACATTTTGGGAAGTGCCAAGGCACCACACCCACTTCTTAGAAGATCTATCATCATCTTACATGCATAGGCCTATAGCCTAGGCAATGTTTGGAATATACTGTTTTAGTATTATTGGTTTTTAAATAATTTGTTTTAAAGCCCTTGTTATTGTAACCTTTGGATATATTTTCTATATAAGAAAACATATTACTTTTAATACAAACTTAAAAATTTAAGGCTTGGCCTTACATAGTCATTTAGGCAAAATTTCAGTATCCCACAACTCACCATATTGCTGCTAGTTACCAATACGGGTAAAACGCTCTGGTATTTGTTTACTTAAGCTTGTCAATCAAAACTACTATAAATACACAAACCTTAACTTTTTTCTTTATAAATATAGTGTTTATACACTTAACAGATGCAGGGAAAGCAATATTTAACCATCTTCAACACGTACAATATTAAAAACCTTCAAATCAAATGTTCCTTATGGGAATTTACATTGTAAAGAGCCGACATGTTTTTCTCAGCGCTCTCTCAGTGTTGCCGGATTTGTCTTGTTCTTTTTTGTGTAGAAACAAACAGTTTAGCCAACTCAACTAGAAAGTTGTACATACGTTTTTAAAGTACAAACATACTGTGACTGAATACTATAGTTAGAACCTTTTAGGTTTTTTTAAAATTTTAATTATATAATGTGATAATAACGAAATATAATCATACTATTATCGGCGAGATTAAGTAAAAAGCAAACATAGGCCTACTGTGACTAAATAGTATAGGTCAGAACCTTTTAGGTTTTTTCCTTTTAATTATATAGGCCTAATGTGATAATAACGAAATATAATCATACTATATCAGCGAGATTAAGTAAAAAGCAAACAACTGTGACTAGGCCTAAATAGTATAGGTTAGAACCTTTTAGGTTTTTTTCTTTTAATTATATAATGTGACAATAACGAAATATAATCATAGCCTACTATTATCGGCGAGATTAAGGAAAAAGCAAACATACTGTGACTAAATAGTATAGGCTAGAACCTTTCAGGTTTTTTTTCTTTTAATTATATAATGTGATAATAACAAAATATAATCATACTATTATCGGCAAGATTAAGTAAAAAGCAAACATACTGTGTCTAAATAGTATAGGTTAGAACCTTTTAGGTTTTTTCTTTTAATTATATATTGTGATAATAACGATGTTTTACTAGTCCACAGGTCACCGATTTATACACACCCCATCTAGTACAATTAACCTATTGTTCGATTTGGCAACGTTGATGAAATTCTATTTTAATTACGCAGTTATACTGTAGTTTCTATTGTTCTTAAAGGTACGATGTTATTGTTTTCGTAATTTATGTTTTGTTACATTATTTTCTAATTTTCTTGCTTTGTGGGTACTTTTCGGGTTAATATTGTTTAGTTTATTTAATTGTTACATGTTTGGTGTATGTGAAGTGATTTATTTTGTTATAGTTAGGCCCTACGGGAAATATTGCGGAAAAGTCGAAACTTAACCTATACAATTTTAACTTTTATTTCTTTCATAATTCCTATAAATATTATTTTCCAGGAATATTTTTGTTGTTTTTACAATCAGTTAGATGTGTTCTTTCATATTATTTCAAATTCCCTTAGAAATCGACAAATCAAATGTTCCTTATGAGAATTTAGATTGCAAAGAGCCGACATGTTTTTCTCAGGGTTGCCGGATTTTTCTTGTTCTCTTTTGTGTAGAAACAAACAGTTTACAGACAACGACGTTGTTTTACATTCTACTGTTAAATGTTTAATATAGGTAAACATACTGTGACTAAATGCTATAGGTTAGAAGCTTTTAGGTTTTTTTAAAAATTATTCTTGCATTTCTGTTGCCATACACACTCAATTTAGTACAATAACTAACTGATATTGTTCGATTTGGCACGTTGATGAAATTAAATTTTAATTAGGCATTTATATTGTATTTTCTATTGTTTTTTATGGTACGTTGTTATTGTTTTTGTTATTAACGTTTGTTTTACATTATTTTTTAATTTTCCTGTTTTGTGTGTACTTTTGGGATTAATATTGTTTACTTTATTTATTTTTTATATGATTGGTATGTCGAAACTTAACCTATAGGCCTATAATTTCAAGTTTTATTTCTTTCATAATTCCTATAAATTTCATTTACCGGGAATATTTTTGTTGTTTTTACAACCAGTTAGACATGTTCTTTCATATTATTCCCTTAGAAATTCCCTTAGAAATCGATTGACAAGTTAAAGTAAATTTTTACCATCGGTGACCTGTGGACTAGTAAACGGGTGACCGCATCGTTGAATCTCATTGGTTCCGTAATAAATTAGCCAAATTTTGTTATTATCACAATATATAATTAAAATTTTAAAAAACCTAAAAGGTTCTAACTTATAGTATTTAGTCACAGTATGTTTACTTTTTACTTAATCTGGCCGATAATAGTATGATTATATTTCGTTATTATCACATTATATAATTAAAATTTAAAAAAACCTAAAAGGTTCTAACCTATAGTATTTAGTCGCAGTATATTTACTTTTTTCTTAATCTGGCCGGTAACAGTATGATTATATTCCGTTATTATCACTTTATACAATTAAAATTTTAAAAAAAACCTAAAAGGTTCTAACCTATAGTATGTAGTCACAGTATGTTTACATTTTACTTAACCTGGCCGATAACAGTATGTTTGTACTTTAAAAACGTATGTGCAACTTTGTAGTTGAGTTGGCTAAACTGTACGTTTCTACACAAAAAAGAACAAGACAAATCCGGCAACGCTGGGAGAATGCTGAGAAAAACATGTCGGCTGTTTACAATGTAAATTCCCATAATCAACATTGGATTTCAAAGTTTTTAATATTGTACGTATTGAAGATTGTTAAATATTGCTGTCTCGGCATCAGTAAAGTGTAGAAATACTATATTTATAAAGAAAAAAGTTAAGGTTTGTCTATTTATAGTATTTTCAAGTTATTTAGCTACGGATAACGTAATTCAAATTAATAAATTTGTGTTTCTTACCGTCATCGTTATAAAATTCTTTCTTTAAGAAACGTGCTACAGCTGTTTCAAGAATTCTACGCCTATTGGGACGTCGTCAAAAATCGTGTGTGAACTGTGTGTATTTTATATTTGAATGTGTTTCGTGTACAGTGTTTGAAAATGCGATTAATCGTGAAACAGCTGTAGCACGTTTCTTAAAGAAAGAATTGGATAACGATGAAGGTAAGAAACACAAATTTATTTATTTATAGCAGTTTTGATTGACACGCTAAAGTAAACAAATACCGATTTAAGATGTTTAGTTGTAGAATTACCTTAGGCTACATTGTTATTGTGTATTTGGCGAACATGCGTATTGTACATCTTAAACCCTTAAATTGACCTTGATGCACAAGTATGGCGTATAAGCACTAGTTTTTTTTTTTTGGCAAGCATCAACCTTTCCTGGTACTCTCTTTAGATAGTTTCTGTTTGTAAAGATAAATATATCATATTTAACATGTAGGCCTATGTGTCTTTATTAATATTGCTAAACCTAGGTATGCCATAGGCCTATATATAATGTATATGCTATAATTTATGCTATAATTATTTTTGATTTCTTTACTATCTCTATATTATAGCCTAGAGATTATAAAAAAATCAAAAATAATGAAGACGTAGTTTCAACATATTATATCATTAGGATTATATCCCAGTACTGATTGTAGTTCGTAAACCACATAATATAGTATATATAGGCCTATATTTATGTGTGTAGGTTGATAAAATATAATTTTTAAACTCTGTGCCTTTTCAATCACTTTAAGTCTATCTGAGTGGAACATTTTCTCAGTAATGTCATCTTCATCTTCACTAAGTTGTCTTGCTTATTGGTTCCCCCATAATCATGTCATCTGTCACTTCTACATTGACTTCCGCTTTAATCTGTTCACTGATGTCATTTGAGTTGATTTGTTCTATTGTTGGAATTTGTTGGCAAAATTAAAAGTTTTGGAATTAGAAATCTGCTATATGATGCATCGCCTTATACGTGATTAGCGCATACTATTGCAAATTCCAAACATTTTAATTACAGTACCCTGTATTTGTCAGGATATCTCACATAAACCAGAACACTGTTAGCCAAGGCTCCATTTACCACGGTCGTGTTGTAATAATGTATAGCCTATATATGTATTCAATGAAATTGTATTATTGTAATAATAAATATTAATATATTAATAAAATTTTGTTAAATTGCTATACTCTTAATGGACTACACCCACCTTATTGTTGTTTCACTTGTATATATAACTGCTGATACAGGACACGTTTTCGTCAAATATAAAAATCTTTGAAGCAAGGCTTCACTTCACACCACACACACAAAAACACAACATAAAATCCTTTGAACAAATACAGTAAGATATACACAAACACGACGTTTTGCGAAGAACAAATAACACTTCGCGTCCTCAGGTGATGTAAGTCCTAGATCTTAGCGGACGTTTTTTGTCGCAACCTTTCCGAACGCCTAACACAGGTTGACTGAGTAGGAATCAATCGTAGGTCGTTCAAAGGTTCAACCCCCACTACATTGGTATTATTAATTCTTACATTAGGCCTGTCAAAAAGTCTCTGTACTTCATTTTTAATTAAAGGGAAGCAAATAGCACTAACGGTGGAACTTGGCTGGGAAATACAGTTCTCCTTCACGGACATTATAGCAGTCTCTTTGAAAACTCTCTTTCTCCAGTTAGACTATTTTAGTAGTTGGAATCCCAAAGAATAGCATGATTGTTAGCTATGACATGCTCCGCAATTTTAGAGCGATTAACTTCACCCGTTGTTATGGATTTTTTTATGCTCAGAAACACGTTTTTTAAATGGACGAGAAGTTTGTCCCACATACGACGACCCACACTGACAGGGTAAATTTTACACAATGTTCTTGCTATCCAAATCGATAATTTTAGGTTTCAATTTATTAAAACAATTTGGTAAAAATTTAGAACAGCTTGACCAGAGGTTTTTTTAAAATTTCTTCATATTATGAAAGAACACGTTAAACTGATTATAAAAACATGGAAAATATCCGCGGGAAATAAAAATTATAGAAATTATGAGAGAAATTAAAGTAGAAAATATAGAGGTTAACTTCAGTATTTTTTTTATATTTTAACACTAAATAAAAGAAACAAATCACTTAATACACCAAGAAATATCAATAATAACTTCACTAAACAAAATTGATGAAAGAAATCACGAAAATATATGTAGATATTTATATAACTTTCCAAAACTTTTAGTTTAAAAACAATAACAATTGTCGTTAAGAAATTACATTGAATACCAGTATAAAAGAAGAAACTTATCATTTCTGATTGCCAACGTTGCCACATTGAACATATGTAATAGGAAAAGATGACGCAACAGTATAATTATAATATTTCGTCGTTATTATCACATTATGTAATTAGAATAAAAAAAAAACTAGAGGTACTGACCTATACTGTTTAGTCACAGTATGTTACCGATAACAGTATAATTATAATATTTCGTCGTTATTATCTCATTATATAATTAGAATAAAA
>JAGFPH010000263.1:146175-166392 GCA_018207615.1 Philaenus spumarius | reverse complement strand
AGTCGATGTTATCTCAGATATTGGTCAATGTTATATCAGATATTGGTTGAAGTTATCTCAGATATTGGTCGATGTTGTCTCACTTGTACAGTTTACTGGTTAACTTAAAAAAAATTGATGATGAAATTATTTTTTCTTGTTTATTTGTAAAATAGATTATTTTGGATAAAACTTATCAGATTGGTATATTATTTTTCTTCAATCCAATTTAAAAAAATAAAGTTATTTGATTTGGTGTCTGGGACCAATGAGAGGTTGTTCATTTTGATGATTTGTTTAACTTAAAATTCTTTGGCTTGAAATTGGTTAGCTTTACTTTTTTAAATTTTACCTGAGAGGTTAGTAAATGATGTCAGTATTGTGTGCAAATGATTTTTTTAAATTTGTCTATGTTATTGTTGCAGGGCTATGATATCAGTTTCCTAATAACAAATTTCCACACTGAACAAATGTTTAAGCACAAACTAGTTGATTTCGTAGTTCATTTTATGGAAGAAATTGACAAAGAAATCAGTGAAATGAAATTGGCAGTGAACGCTAGGGCAAGAATTTGTTCTGAAGAGTTTTTAAAAAGAGTAAGTATTAGTGTATATTATTTACATGTTTGTGGATGGGTTTATAATAAAAGCTTGACATATTAAAAAATATCTGATTTTTGTTATAAAAGAATAAAATAAACCCAACTTTTTTTAGATAAAAAGTGCCAAGACTTCCTCTGTTATGAAAACTCAATCCTTTTTATTTGCTCATGGTGGGTATTGACCGGCAGAAAAACAGGAAAAGTTAGGAAATTTCACTTTTCTGGAAAGTCAGGGACAATTTTGGCTTCGGAAGAAAATAGTTATTTAAAAAAGTATTCTGGAAGAATGACCCAAACGTATGCTAGTTTATCGGACCTTCACCGATGCGATTTAATTTACATGTTTTAATATATATTTTCTAATAAAAAGTGGCTTTTTGAACAAAATAAACATGGTTTCTTGCATTTTTCACAGATCATAAGATCAAATCGCTAGCCACCCTGATGCAATAAACAGTTTGTTTTTATGGTAAATGACTAAAAATTTGTAATCAAGCAAAATTTATTGAAACAGATTAAAAAATAATACAGTAAAATATGGTTAATGGACATAACTTTATATTTTATAGAATATTGTTTGTAAAAGTCAGGGTTATATTATGCTCAGTTAAAAATAAAAGGAAGAAAGAAGAATACAATTTAACCTTTGTATTCATTGGTAGTTGCAAACAATTCTTATAAAGCCAGTCTGGCCAGTTTCTATAGATTCATTTATTATGACCTTTTGTTTAAATTTATTTCCATTTTATATTATTAATTATTATTTATTTTGTTGTTGCTGATGTTAAAATGTTAGTCATTTGGGTATTGGTGTTTACTTACCAAAACTTACAAGTTATATATATTTGTATTCTTTATACTTTTTAAATTTATGTTCCAGTTCTAAGAGATCCTTATGTCTGCAATTGTCATGAGAAGATGTACTGCGGGGGTCCAGTAATTCCTTACAGAAGAATGCAATAAGAGTCTAAATTGTTATACATTTTTTCTGTTACTATCGTAAAACAATTTGATTCATTATTAATAATGGTCAAATATTGTTATAGTTCATATATTTTAATTGAGTGTTTAATATTTTCTTACTATAAATTATTTACATACTTTGTTACTTTTGTTTTAGTAAATTTAAACTAAGGTTATATACGAGGGCTTACCCAAAAGTAACCGGAATTGCGCTCCCGTGGGCGGGGCTTGTGTAGTACTCATTCCTGCCGCTGGGCATGTACAGTGTAGCTCGTCACCAGTTCAGTGAGACCTGGCTGTAGTCATAGTTTTTACTGGTGCCGTTTTGTTCTCTTTTCGTTTTTTATGATTGCTAGCTTGGCAGCAACCTTTTTCATTTCCAAATCTTCGGTTAAAATTCGCTGAACCGAACTCCAGATACCCCACTATCTCTGCCAATTGAACAATGGTCAGTCGACGGTCTTCGAGCACAAGTTCTCGAATTTTCATCAGTTTGGGCAGTTTCTGGATGGACGTCCAGAATGAGGTTTGTCCTCAATCGACATATCACCATTTTTAAACCGAGCAAACCACTGGTACAGTCGAGTTTTCCCTATAGCATCATCTTTGTAAGCTGCTTTCAACATTAAAACAGTATCAGTTGTTCACTTAAACTTGCCATCATAAAAAACGAAGGCCACGATGGCTGTGGTTGTTAAGGCTTCAATGCTTTATCAATCGTCATGGCAACCATCAATGGAAAAGTTCTGGGTTCAATTCCCATTGACCCCGGATAATTTTCTAAATGGTTTCTTAACAGACATCATTGGCTGTGGTTCGGATTCCACGTAAAACTGTAGGTCCCGTCTTCATTAGCCTTAAGTGCAAAATAGCAGGACGTTAAAACAAAAAAGGAAAAAAAACGAAAAGAGAACGAAACAGCACCAGTGCAAACTATGACTACAGACGGAACAAAAGAAGCCGGGTTGACGACTCCGGTCTCACTGAACTGGCGACAAGCTGAACTATACATCCCTAGCGGCAGGATTGCGTACTACACAACTCCCGCCCACGACAGAGCAATTCCAGTCACTTTTGGGTACCCCCTCGTATTTTACCATCTTAAAACAATATTGCATTGGTACTTTTTTACTTCTTTTTTATTAGGTAACCGCTTAGAAAGTAAAATAGGTTTCTTTTGTGGTACTAGTGAAAGACTATTCACAAGACAGAATTTATTTTAATATCATAGCAGATTGTTGTCTATTGTTATTATTGTTTATTTAAGGTTTTGAATCTTGAACCTATTATTGAACTATTATTGTTGTTATTATTTGGAATCTTGAAAGTTTAGTGACGGCTGTATATGTTTGTGTTACATCGTTACTTTTTCTTCATTTTACCACTTTTTATGATGACATTTTGCTTTTTTAGTTTTTTCAAAAAAAGTTCTGAAGGGAAATTAAACAAATCATATTTGCATAACTTTTTATCGGTTTTGGTGCAGTTGAAAACATCTTTTAAATTCCACCATACAATGTAAAATATTGCTTAAAATGTTTTGAGCACCTAAAGAGTTGTTTTCAATGTGTAACTTTCGATTGTACCCTCCCTTTGTAATTTTCCAACCAATTAATTCAAAGTTCCGAACAAAGAGCTTTGTAATTACTATGGAGAAAAGATGGATTTAGGACAGATAATAGAAAAACCACTTTATCATTTCATGTCTTAAATACATAGTTAACGGAAAGCAATAATTTATTACAATGCCAGGCAAAACACATTTAGGCGATATATTTGTAAATTTGCATTCACTCTTTAGTGGGCATGCTTTTAATTTTGTTAAATATGAAACAGCTACAAAACAATTCTTTGGTACATGTCTCGTTCGTGCCCAGCCGTTTTTGTTAGAATACACAGATTTTTGTCTAATATAAAACACAAATCAATATCTGTTTGGGTTTAATGGGATACAGTATCGAAAGCATAAGTTCTGCACTACTTTGCCAGGGGAGTCCAAGATAAACTGTTATACGTAGGCCTACTTCATTTAATAAATATTTTAAATAAAAGAAAGTTGGTTCAATTAAATCATCTGTTAAGAGATCAAAGCTCAACATTGCTGTACCTGTATTTTTATACAGATTGTAAGAACAACTAATTTAAAGTGTAAACAGATTAGTGTATTCCAAAGAAAAATAATATACACAAATATAATTATTATATTGTTAAAATATAATAGCTTTAATGCCGGTTAAGGATGTTTTGGATAAACAATTCCAATGAGGAGTTTAAGAAGTTAAAGAAAATAGTTGATTGTTGGACCATTTTAGAAACTAAGTACTTTTAATAACCCTAGGAACAACTAATATTACAAACATCCATTAAATCTCTGAAGTACTATGCCTGTGTAAATAAAGGTCAAATCTTGTTACACTTAAAACTTGTTTGAAAATAAATGTACAACTTTACTATAATATTATTTAACTGGGAATGCGGCTGTACGAAGGGTCGCCTCACTCCGACACACGAGCCATTATTCACAGGCGCGCAGAATATTAGGACTGACAGATACCTGCCAAAATCCACCAACATGAGCTACTTCCTGCGCTTCACTCGATCAAACTTTCATTTATTTAATTTAACATTTTAAATAAAATATTAAAGATATTTTTATTTTTCACTTCATTCAAAAAGAAATAAGCAAACAATGTATTTACTTAGAGTTCCAAAGTAGCAATGTTTTCTACAAAATGAGTGGCTGTATGACGACTCGTAAATGTGAATAAACAACACTATCGTATATATTTATCGAAAAAGTATGTATTTTTAGATCTTCATGGAAAAAAGTAGCACAATATTATAATAATAAGAGTATAAAACCTAATTTGTACTTTATTATTTACATTTTGATAAGCTGTGTATAAATAAATATGTATTAAAAACTGTAATATTGGCATTTACTACATTAATATACTAACAGGTACAGTACTAAAATACGTACAAAAGAATAGTGACACCCAAATCATCATCACTGTCTTGATCTCTTTCTCCTGGAACCAAGTTTATAATAAACTGCTGTACGTGTCCATCACCTTCTTCACGTGGTCCATATATTTTGTCCACTGCTTTTTTACTGTAATTGTATTCAAAGAACAAGTCTTTGATTATGTATGAAGTATTATGTTCCCATATCATCTGGATGGAGAAGATGTTGGCGCCTTATCCTCGACCTCGAATGATGCGGTGCGTTTTCCACATCAGTGATCTAATGTAGCGCCACAAGGTAGAACCACTTTTCCTAGTGGTAATCTCACGTCTTCTTCGATTCAAATACCGATGGAGGCGCTTTAATCCGACCATCAGAACTTCCTGCATAGCAGAAAATGAAGCGTTTACATTTACCTAATGGCGTTGCCAGGGTTCCTTATTTTTACTTTCATTCGGGTTGGCCCAAGTTTCACCTAAAAAGTAAAATCCACATCGTACATTTTAAGAAGAAAACGACACCCTTTCCCCGGTATTCCGTAGTAACTCGTAGCGATTTATTTTTGTCACTACCCATTTTTCCGTACTAATCCGCAGTAGAACTTTAAATGCATATAACTTTCACCATCTGTTGGAATATTGTAAAACTAACTCCAGAAACGTGTTCAGAGAACATTTTACAGTACAGTTGTATATCATTTGTTATTTCTTCCAGCTGTTTAGGGTTTTAGATCTGTGTTTATAAATCACCTGTAGCACAACTTTTGTAAACCAAGAGTCATGAAAAACATGGCTAGACTGAATTTAAAATACGTGGTTAATTTTTTGATTTATTAAATGTAGTTTTGTAAGTAATTGAACACAAATAAAACAGACAGTTTATGGCCTAACAAATATAAAGTGTCTCCTAACATTTTTGTAAAAGTTATAACTGTGAGTGAACTTATTTTTCAATTTGTTTTTTATTTGGATTTTTTTTTAAATTCCAGTGCTGCATTAGGTAAGTAAATATACAAATTTTGTATATACCAATATAATATTAAAATATGGTAAAAATATCATGTATATTGAATAAGTAGTTAATTAGTTATCGTAGCTTGAACATTAACTGAATGAAGTGACAAATTTGGCCATTTAAGCGGTCTGGTATGAGGCACTTTGTGTCAATTATGAATACCGGGGAAAGAGTTAATAGTGTAGAGGGACTGATGGTTTTTTAATCAAGACTTTTCTGTTATTATTTTCAGCAATGTACTTTAGCTTCCATTTAATAAACCGACTTCTTTTAAAGAATGAAGCAATTTGTGCATTGTTGGTACCTCTTTTGTTCTCATAATATCCTATAATGTGCCGAACTGCTGCCTTGTCAAAATTTTCCAAACCCACAACTATTCTTCATCTTTTTATATTTTTTCCTGGCGTGTGTACGACTACGCTATGGTGGACGCGGTGAACGACCTCTCGATCCTGCCTGTTATCTTCCGTGCTGTCGTCTTGGCTGACGGCGTCATTAGTTTTCTCCGCTTCACGAACTTGAGCGTTTATATTTTGCATCTTTCTTAACCCTACAACTGTCCATGTTAATGTTTTGCAACGCCAAGTCATTTCGGTGCGTGTGCAAGCATATTTTCAAAAATTCGCCAAATATAGTAATTGCATACCAATCCAAAAGTGTTCTGTACCTTTTTTGTAGAGAAAGGTTCAAAAATCCATATATGTAATTAAAAAATTTATTGATGTAAAATTGTAAAAGTTATTAGCTCAAGAAGCAAAAAATGTTCAGTAACGAAAGGAAAAAGTTCAACTTTAGGCCTACATAACAAGTCGTAAACATTTTTTGTAGTTTTTTCGTAAATGTAAAAAAGTTTTGTAATTTAGTTCTAAATAGAACTGTATAAAAACATTTATCGTTTTCAAATTTCTTATTTTGAAAACACCAGTTTTTGTGTTCTAAATACACGATTGCTAACAAAACCACCTAATTTGAAACGTAATTTACTAATATATGCTTTGCCCAAAAATGAAATATTATTAAAACAAAGTGTAGAGAATAAATCAAAGAATTGAACTGTATACTTGTATATTACCTCATCATAAAAGTGTTTTACTTAGAATCAATTGAATTACAAAAGTGAGATAAAACAGATGAAACCTCGTGCGGACAAAGGAAATTCAAAATATGACCGTTGAAGACAATGGAAACAGCCTTGTTTTGCAAACTCAAGCGGTAGTATGAATTCTGTGCAAATATGAACTTTCAACTGCTGTTTGAATAACATCTAAAAAGTCAAATATAGTTTGCTTTACACCAAATGAAAGATTGAACTTTGGTCTATAAATAGATATCAAAAAGTCTATTGAAATAATTCGAATTATAAAAGATATCTCGAACGCAAAATGTGTTGTTTTATTGGTTGAAATCTGCTCAATTGCAAAGGTTTACAGACAATTCCATATCTTTGGAACTATTTGTCCGATTTTGGATTGGATGGCAGTTTCAGATAGGTAAAAGTGTGATGAATCCTTCAGTATACAGATATAACTCAGAAAAATACCGGGCGGGCTGTATTGAAAGACATAGAAACTGGAATTAAAGGTAGTTTTGGTGCATTAAAATTCGCGCGACATTGGCTTTTAGAAAACTAAAAAACTGCAATGATGATTACGTATGTAAATATACGTTTTAGAAAAAACTTGTAAATGCAAAAATTAAAGTTTAGATCATTTCCTTTCCAACGGTTTTTGATTTGTTGTGATTAAATAGTTTTTAGTGGGTGAAATATTCATTACAAGTAGAGTTGTCAAAATTGATCGTTTTCACGTGCCACAACCACTCAAATTGAGTAGTCTGACAGTTCCAGGGTTGAAATACCGCAAGTGTCAGCAGCTCGTTGTAATATTATTTTAATGTCAAGTAAAGGACCTTTCAGGGTGTCCACATTCGGAAAGTAAGGGAGAGTCAGGGAATAAAAAGATGGTCAGGGAAAGAGACAAAAAATCTTGAAAGTCAGGGAAATCTTTCCTTATGGGTAACGTTTTACTTTAATTTGCCGTAACCCAAGTTAGATAAATCTTCTCCAGTGATGGATTTGAAGGGAATTTTGAATGCTCTAATCTGCCGTAACTCAAACTATTGTAGCATTTTTCCAGATATTTTTTACAAGAAGTGCACAACAATTATATAGTTTTTGTTGTGCCCCTGTGTCCTTTTTTAAACTAATTTAGCTGATTCTTTTTGTATTTTCAGTTTTATTTAGGTTGCAATAGCTAACAAGAAATGTTTGTTTAATAAACTTTGGCTGGACAATAAAGTGTGTCAGGACTTTAGTGGTTGGTTGGACTTGGTTGTTAGTGATGTGAATCCAGCTTATTGTAGTGTGTCTGAAATCTTTTAAACTAAGCAATATGGGGAAACAAGCAATTGTTTCTCATGCTATGGAACCAACTCATGTAAAAAATATGAGAGCCAAGGGCTCTCCTTACCTTTAACAAACATTTTACAAGTCTTAGTGGATGGACAGAATGTTAACTCCAGTTTTATAAAAAAAACTCGAGAGTCAATTGGTTGGGAACTTTTGCACATCTCTCTACGGCCTTTTCATAGATAGTCCAGCTCAACGAGCAAAATACTCAGGCATTACAACCAGCACCTCTTTCCCTTTTAAGTTAACATCAGTAAGATGGCTGGAAAATGGTCGCTGTGTGGATAAAGCTTTCAAAATATTTGATCATGTCAATAAATTTGTAAAAGAATACAAAAACCTGCAATATCTTGGAGAAACTATGAAAAAATCCATTTTTTAAGACAAAACTAAGTGCTTTCAGAAGCATATTGTCAGATGTTCCTATGGAAGCCTATGGTCCTATATCTCTTTTATCTTCTTTAGGGTTTTCTTTTTCATTCTCATCCTGCCTGGGTGGTTATTCTCATATTTGAAAGTTATTGTTAAAGCTATATTTTAATATTATTATAATTATTTGTTACCATTAAGTTAATTGTTCTGTTAATTAATCTATTTTATCTTGTACATATAATATTTTATAAACCCTTAAAGCGTTAAGCTAAAATATGGGCTACCGCTCATTTAGATTTAAAAAAACATTTATTTTCTCAATGTTTTTTTTAAATTTTGATTCTTTGGGACAAGAAGTATCCACGAAAAACACTCGCAATAGTAGACTCATTTGCTTTGTTGACAGAACCACAGATAAATGAAACTATTATTCTTTTATCTGTGACGGATCACAGACTGATAAGGCATAACAGACATTGCTTATATATTTTTTATTTGGTCTAAACATACTCAAAGAACATCACCCTGCACTCTATTGGAAGTTTTGTGAACTATGGAATCATCTAAGCATGTGTTTGTGTATTTGCGCCTAAAGGCGCTAACCGCGCTTAGAGATTAGGTCGTGCCGCGTCTAAAGGCGCTAAAGGGTTAAGTTCTCTAATGACCAATTTCTCTTACATTTTGAATACTTTTATAAAATGTAATTTTAATTCACACAATAAATCTCATTGTTGTATCTGTTTCATGTCATGCTACTAGTTTTGTGAAAATATTCTCATTTTTACATTATCCAAGTGTTTCCTGTAGGCAATATGAAAATATTATCCAATGTATTTATATTTTTCAATAAATAAATATTAAAAAAAAGAAAGTGGAGAGAGAATTAGGCCAGCTAAGGGGAAGGTGTAGGTTGGGATTTCTTTTTTCTTCTTTATAAAATATAATGCTTAAAAAATTAACATACCGGTACTATGCATTTTAGTGAGTCAGGGAAATTTTGGTAAGCAGGTCATGGAAAGTAAGGGAAAATTAAAACAGATTTTCTGTGGACACTCTGACCTTTGTTGTGTTTTTCTCTTTCAAAATAATTAATAACGCATTGTCCTAGCTTGTGAACGTATTATTGCCGTTTTGTCAAAGCTGTACTGACGTGGCTTACGCACAAACAATTAAAACAACTACAAACAGCATATGATTTTGCTGTCGGGTTTTTCTCAAAACTAACCGATTCGGATGACCCACGACAATCCAGTTAATTTTTGAGAAAAAGCCAGCGGCAAAACCTACAAGCTCAGGTAATAACAATCTAAGTGAAAGGGATTGCTCATACTACAAGCAAAGATTCACTGTCTAGAAATGGAAGTGTAACTATACTTCCTAAAGGTGGCAAAAGGATAAATAGCAAAATTAGAGAATATCGCACTGTAGAAAGCGGGCGTGTGCCTCGCTCCTCGGCAAAATGTTGCCGATCATCTCAACAGAAAGGGATTGCTCGAACTACAAGCAAAGATTCACTGTCTAGAAATGTAAGTGTAACTATACTTCCTAAAGGTGGCAAAAGGATAAATAAAATATAAATAGCAAAAATAGAGAATATCGCACTGGAGAAAGCGGGCGTGTGCCTCTCGCCTCGGCAAAATGTTGTAAAAGTATTTAGTGATTCATCGATGTAAATAATAATGTGTCTGTGTAAAAATTACAAAAAAAAAAAAAGATATGGAAGAAAGATTAAATGTAATTACACATATATTTATTTATTGAAGTTTGTTTTTTTTTTGCAAAAGGTGATACTGCCCTGCTAAGGAAAAAGACAGTAACTGACAAAAATTCCGATTTTGAGGTTATGGTTGATTTTAATGTTTTGGACCACGAGGAATCCAAAAATCTAAGCCAGAAAACCGTATCTCTTATAGTTTTTGAGATATACAGGTCATATGTCACAGTAACTACTGCATAAACTATGATTTTCTAAGCCAAACCACAGTATCTGCAGGTTCTAAGCCAGAAAACAGTAACTACATTGTAGATACTGTCTTTTAGCTTAGACAACTGTAGTTACTGTTTTCTTGCTAAGAAATCTGTAATATTATTTACAGTATTTGCCATGATCTATTTAGCTAGACTTCTTCATTTATAAACATAATAATATATATTCATGCTTATACTGGCTGCTATTTGTGCCAAATGCATCTCTACTAACCATTTTCTCCTGTACTGTCTTTTGTGTCATCTGAAAAGACAATTTGTAAGTGCAAACAGCTGTTGTAAGTTTTTGTGCCTGCTAAGATTTGTTTGTTTACATTTGAGTTTGCATTAATAATTACTTACTTATAAAGTGTTATATCGATCTTTAATTAATATATGTAGTTAGCTCTGTTTTGTGCAGTTCTTTCTGTTTGTGCAAGTTCATCTTAAAAATACGATGGATGACTCCAGAATCCAAAAACTGTTGCTGGAATTGGAAGTAAGTTTCTCCTCCATTTATTCAGGCCTAGGCCTACTTTGAGTGTGATGTTACTTTGTTTTCTTTCTAGAAGAAAAATAATCTGTATTTTGCTTTTTGTTGCCAGTTTGGCATGTTTTACATTTTAATGTGTAGCCTAAAACAGTTTGTTCAATCCTTATTATTGTTATTAAGAAAGTCTTTCCTAGGAAGCTATAAATGAAGCCTAAATGTAGGCCTACTAACTTTATAACTTTAAGTACAGCTTAATAATATACATACTAAACAGAAGAGTTTTGAATCACCTTCCACCCATTTTTCATAGTTTTCTTTTTCCTTTTTACAGGATTGTGACGACTCTCCATCTCCATCGCAACTGCTAGAACCCGGATCACTTTTCATGGTGGTCACATTGGACAACAATGAAAAACCGAAAGAGGCAAATATAAACATGAAAGCGAAAGCTAAAGCAGCAGAAGTTGAAGAAGAAATACCAGATGAAACTTTAGAAGGGGATAGTATTTTATTACCACTAACTGATGAGGAAGGGAATAACGTTGATGTTACTGACCTCTTAAGTGGCGTTGGTGAATTACTTCCATTGGAAGATGAAACTGAGGTATGCCCTAGGCACACTTTTTAGAAGACTTTCTTGGTAAAAATTTAGTATAGGGCCCCACACGAAAATAAAAAGTTTTAATAGGCTAACCGAAATAACGTCCTGTTTTTTTCTTTCTGAAAATGATTGTTTCTTCATGCAAACTAAAAACTTATAACTTAACTATAAACCCAAACTTATAAGTTAATGAACTTATAACTTTTTCACTCAGACTGTGAACTTATTTGTGTTTCCTTCACATAATTGAAACTTCGGGATCTGTTTCAATTAAGGACTTTCACAAAAGTAGGAACGAATAATGTAAATCTGGCCTAGTATTTTCTTATCATTAATTAAAGTCGTTAGCTTTCACGTCTTGTAGTCAACAGAATGTTTTTCCCATGATTAATCTAAGAATCTCTTATACATTAAAAATGTCCGTAGATTAAATAAGATTAAAATTTGTTGTTATGGAATGCCATTTACAGCGTTCGACAGGGTTTTAGTTAGATTTTTATCTACTAACAAACCTATTTTAAGAGTTGCGTTATTTTTTGAAAACCTGTCTCATCGTAAACTATCCTTTTAAGGCTAATGAGATTTTATTTTTATTTGTTAGTTTACTTTTTCTAAAAATGTTTTTTTTTTCAGGCCAATATGTATGATGTAGACGAATTGGACCTTTCATCAGAAGAAACAGAAAACAATCCTTGTTTGATCAACCAGGCTGAGGCGCCTCGAATTTCTTCAACCAATCCTACTAACGATCAGTCCCAATCACCCAACCAAATTGAGGCACCAAAAGGTTTGACTAAAAAAGGCAACCCAAGGAAACGAGCCGCAAAACAGACAAAAGATGAGATTGAATCAAAGCGCCAGAAAAACAAAGAAAAGTATAACATCCAACCTCCCTGCACTGAAAAATGTAAAAGAAAATGCACTGTGAAAATACCTCAAGATAGGAGAGAAGTAATACACAAGCACTTTTGGGATTTAGAAGTTAATGAAAGAAAGGTTTTTATTTTGGGGCACGTTAATAAAAGCACTGTGGCAAGGAAAACAACAAAAGAAGAATCGAGAAGAGAGAAGACATTTATTTATACCTTGAGCACTGCTGATGGAGAGAAAAAAAACATATGTAAAACCTTTTTCTTGGCTACATTGGGATACAAAAAGAAAAATGATATGTTTATTTTTAATACACTGAATCAGGCAAAAGAAGGAATTTCTCCGAAACAAGATATGAGAGGAAGACACGCTGCGCACAATTTTGTCAACAGAGATGTTATAAAATCGCATATATTGAAGTACAATCCCTGTGTATCGCACTACCGAAGGGAACATGCACCGAATCGAAAATACTTGTCTTCAGAGTTGACCATTGCAGAAATGTACTCTGACTTTCGCAGGGAGCATAGTGCCTTCACCTGTTCATACGATTTGTACAGGAGTGTTATCTCAGAGATGAACATATCATTTACAAAGCTAGGGCACGAGGAGTGTGAGAGGTGCACTAGATTTAAGCAACACAACCCTGATCATGTGAAAAACATTGATCAATCTTGTTTAATATGTAAAGAGTGGAGACTGCACCATGAAAAATATGTAGAAGCCAGAAAAATGTATGAGAAATCTGTGGATGAAGACAACATTGATGATTACCACCAGTCAGGAACTGTAGTATATTCTATGGATTTGCAAAAGGTCATGATGCTGCCACAAATGGAGCAATTTAAGGAGGTTGTGTTCACAAAAAGGATTGTAGTCTTCAATGAATCATTTGTCCCTGTTGGAACAAAGCAAAAACTTGAGCCCATTGCATGCTTGTGGCATGAAGGAATCTCTGGGAGAAAGAAAGAGGATATTACGAGTGCGATGCAAGCATTCCTTGAAATAAACAGAGATGCAAAAAAAATTGTTATCTGGCTAGACAACTGCTCTAGCCAGAACAAAAATTGGGCCCTGTTTTCCCATCTTGTAGGAGTAGTAAACTCCAATGAAATTCAAGCAAGTTCAATTGAGCTCAATTACCTAGAGCCTGGCCACACGTTTATGTCCGCAGACTACTTCCATCACCAGGTCACTCAACAGGTATGAACGTCTACTTTCGTAGATTCCTTTCTAAGTTACTAATTAGTTAAGCATATAATAAATTATTTTTTATTTTAAAATTTTAACTTACAAGCATAAATATTTATTCTTTTTGGTGTTGGTAATAATTGAAATATATGTTACAATGAACAAAATTATATGTTACATTGAGCTTTTATTTACAGGTAAAAAACAAAGGAAAAGTTTATGACTTCACAGACTTTGAAGAGTGTGTACAAAAATCTTGTTCAGGGAAGGTTAAAGTTAAAAGTCTGCAAACAACAGATTTTCTCCTACCTTTTGACTTTTCGTCCCTATATAAAATCATGAAGTCGAATCCCCGGCCTTATCTCAGTGATATCGTTCAAGTAGTATTCACAAGAGGCAGTTTGGATCTTCGCTACAGAAAGAAGTTTGCAGAAGAAAGTGTTCAACTGTCTTTTATAAAATCGGGATACTTGAAAAAGAAAGCATTCCCTAAACCAAGAAGAAGGGACAGTGCAAGGGGGATCAACCATCTGAAAAAAACAGATATAATCTCTAAACTGGTTCCCCTTATGCCCCAAAACCGGCATGAGTTTTGGCTCAACCTTCAAACAAGTGATGAGCCGGACCTTGTCACAGAAATTGATGACTAAACTTTTAAGAAAATGTTTTTACAGCGGTGATTTTACTTTGTTACCAGTGAATTTATGCAAATAAACAATCCTTAGACATAAATTTCTGACATAATGTAATTTATAATAAAGCCTACCTTAGGTTTATATTATTTTAAACCCAGACAAAACCTTAATTACTTCATTAATTAATAACTGTAAAAAGTTTGTTTTAAACCATACAAAATACAGTACCTACTTAACCTAACTTGGCCTACTTAGTATTAAAAATTAAGTTACCATGATATAATTATATATTATAAAATCAAAAATATATGGAAAAACTATTAATTACTATTCAGAAAAATTATCTTTATACATACAGTAACTACTGCATAAACTACTTGTTTTTAAGCGAAACAACAGTATCTGCAGATTCTAAGCCAGAAAACAGTAACTACATTGTAGATACTGTTTTTTAGCTTAGAGAACAGTAGTTACTGTTTTCTTGCTAAAAAATCGCTAAAATGACTTACAGTAACTACAAGTATTTAAATAAAATACATATCTGAGGTTAAAAATAAAGAGATATTTAGATTCTATGTATAAAAAATATATGAATGAGAAAAAAAAATTATCAAAAAAGATCAATTTAGTGGTTGGCTATGGACTAAACACAAAACCAGCTGTATCTCAAAATCACCCAGAGTGCAGTTACTGTCTTCTTTCTTAGCAGGGCAGGATAGTACTATATTACTTTGAAAAATTGAGTAATTCTCTCCAGGACTATTTTATTAAACATTGTTTAATCTATTGTTTTTCACTTTTTGTTATTTAATTTAATATTTACAAATATATGTACTGTATTTTTTATAAAAAATAAATAGTTAATAATAGAAATAAAACTTTACATACCCACCAGATTCGGGTTGAAATTTGTTAAAATTTATTTTCATATATATTTATTTACTACGTTGGTAATAATATACATAATAGTCCTCACAATCAATGACCCCCCTCAAAACATCTGTATGTCCTCGAAAATTATTAATCACATTCCATAGCGAGTAATAAATGATGATTCATTTTCGGCTTAACCAGTTTCCAATAATCAAGGTACACTGGAACAAACCATCTTTGATAAATCGATTAATGTTCAATTTGTAACTCTGAATTAAATCGATTGGTATCCATTGTCGATGGTAATAATACTTTAAAAAAATCTAATTCTATTTATACCGGTAAAGGTTTTCAGTTTCAAGCAATACATTGACTTGATTATTTTACTGGGTTTACGACATAATTATGTTTTGCAAAAATCCTTAACTAAACTGTGTAATTATATACAAGTTCATAGTTTGCAAGTAAACAAACTTTGTAGATGCTTCTATGCTAGAGTGCTGAATAATTCATCCCTAGAAGTTGTTAACTTAATGTATCTGATATTAACCCTTTGACTGGTGGGTTATCAAACGGCAAACGAGCCCCAAAAACTGAGTTTTTAAAAAAAGCTTAAAATGTGTTATTTTTTATAATGTTTATAAACAATATTAAAAACTACCTTTATAATATAAAACTTTTTTTTAAATCATATTTGGAGTCTTTTTTGCATTTTTTTAGATTTGAAAATTTGATTTTTTAATTATATTTATGTGTAAATAAGCCTACCTAGTACCTGGACCTATGACGATTTCAATATTTTTCCCCCAAAAATGCTTGAAATTACGGTCTGATTCTGGGACTGATTTTTTTGTTGGGAAAACGGGGAAAACCCGGAAAAACTTTCTAAAATCTAAATCAACGGAACATAGCAATGTTTGTACTCAAATGAAGGACAATTTTTGCTGATTTAGAATACGTTATATATTTGGAGGAAAACATTGAAACCATCATAAGCCCACACATCGATATAGTCTTTACCAACAAATGTCGGAAAATAAAAAATTCAAAATAGGCCTAGTTTATAGAAATACATTTACTATCCAACTTGTCAATATAAAATAGAAAACTTGTCACAGTATTGAATATAATAAATGAAAAATAAAAATTGTCTTAGGGTACTTAAATTGATTTTCGTGTGATAAGTGCGGACTCTAGAACACAGAGAGGTACTTCACATTCGGTGCACAGCCACACCATGCCTTTGCGGCGCTAAGCTCGGACTGCAATCCACCTGCACACATAGCAGGCTCGGCGGGGCTTCTGTTTGTTTTCGGTTGCCGGGACATTTCAAGTAACGTCCGCTAGATTGCAGCGTATGCTAGATATGCTTATAAGTGGCTCACAACATATATGCGGGGTACTATGAGCGGTTAGGATGCTTCCTGCACCTGTGTCGGGAATACCGCAAGTGGCACTGGCGCACGCTCCCGAATACGTTGAGTGCATACTAGTCAAAGGGTTAATGGCATAAGTAACTAATAGATTATGGTATCTTAATTAACCAATTGTACACCGGTTCAATTGACATATGTTGGCCATTGGTTATTTGGGCATGTTACGTACCGTTTCATACATGTGATGTGAACCATTAAAAAGATGTGATTACAAATTTTCTGTGTAAATTTAAAGATTGGGACACTTTGTCAAAACAATTTAAAAATAGATTTGAACATTTTATGAAATTATGTTGAAAGAAAGTTGCACGTATCAAGTTATGGAGAATACCTGTTTTTCCATATCATAATTTTAATTTATACTATCTCGTATAAAACGTTTTACCAAGCAGTTTCCTATAATCCGAGTTTCAAATTTTTACAGTATGAGAAAAAAAATTAATTTTGAAGGTTTAACACAATTTTGGATAGTTTCTACCAATATTTTTTTTACATGGGGCGGGCTTTGCATTCTAAATTATTCATGTCCTCTTTGACCATTCCCTCTTACTGAGATAGGATCCTGTCTACCTGTTATGAAACTAAATGTCCTTAAATGCTAACTTTTAAAAACTTAGCACACTATTAAAATCTGTGTGCATACAAAACACTCGATCCTAGCCTTTGAATGTTAAGCATTTCAGTAAAAATATTTTGTGTAGAAATGTTGTTACTTTTTAATTACTTAACATTTATATAAATATGAGTATACATTTTAATACCTATTTTATATGTAGCTTTATACTAGCCAGACATATTCACATAATTTATATACAAATTATGTTCTAACTGCATATGTTAATTATAATTTAAAAAATCGCAATTTGGATTGTATACAAACATTTTATATAGGCCTAACTAACTATAAATCAGTCCTAATTTGTAAATATATTTCTAATTTTATCAGTTATATTATACTATACTTCCAAATATATAACAAATAAAACATTTTTATATTTGCTATTAACAATTAATTAATGTTATAGTACCGGTACCATATTGTAATTTAGGTTAACCTCTTGTGGCCTATAGCAACTTGAATTACTTAGTAAAAATATGGTCTAAAAGACCAGCGAGCACCCTTCAGGGTTAAACACTATTACAATTTGCGATTCCCAAAAGAGTAATGTCCTAAATACTGAAAATTATCCTCATCAAAACTATACAATTTTGTCTAAGAATTATTTTTGAATGCTTTTTTAGCAAGATTGAATGAAAATTGTTAAGATTTGTTTTCGTAACTGCATCTTATGCACCATTTTATCCACCCTTCAAGTATAGGTTGAAGCAACCTTAAAAATGTTAAGAACAAGCTAGTAAATTTTAGCTTCTGCTTAAGGGGATTTGCTACTAAAAATGGTCAAAACCATCAAATTTTGGAAATACTTTTTTTGCATATTTTTGTTCTACAGGTCCTAAAACACTTGCAAAATGCAATAGAAGTAATTTTTTCTTTACATATACACAAGAAAAACTAAATTTAAACAAAGCTGTGAAGGAGAAAAATCAGTCTAAATTGCTGTCTGGTTGAATAACAATTATGTTTTGGCCTACATATATTTTTAAATTATTATCAATAACACTCTAAAAATAACCAGGCATAATATAAAGTATAAACACATAAATAGCTTTATTTGCCTAGGCATTTTTCACATTTTTTCAATGTATTCCACATTGAAAGTACACTTTTTCATTCAATCGCCATTTCCCGAAATGTGGGAATTTCATGTTTTTAGAGAGTAAATTCGATATATCTCAAGAACCACTTGGAGTACATTACTTAAATTTTTACCACTTACTCTATACATCTTTAGCTAAATAATTAGGTAGATTTATGTTTGTAACTTTCATACATCATAAATCAAAAAGTAATTTGTAAAATTGTAAATAAAAATAAAAAAACAATTTAATGTTAAGTTAGATAAAAAAAAAAGATTTGAGGTTTATCGACATAATTCTACCTAAATTTGTAGTAGGCTGTATTACCTTTAAGAAAAATTAAGAACCAGAAAAATCCATTAAGTACTTTTATAGTTATATTGCTTCAAAAATGCCTCGGCAAAATCATCAAAATCCCAGTTTTTAGGTTTTTTTCTTATAAAAAAAGTCAAACATTTTATGTTTTATATTTTTTTTCAGCATATACTACACCAGGAAACAAATTTTCAAACCATTTTTACCATTAATACAAAATTTCACCCTTTTCAGTATCAAATCCCCTTAACTATAATCATTAAAAACATACCAAATACTTAATTAGTTTACACAAATGGTTGACATTTTCAGTACATCTATCCTATGTAGGATATGCTAGAAGAAAAACCAAATGCTTATGGTATACATTGGATAGCAAGCAAATTCTTAAATTTATCAAGCATATCCTTAGTTTTTATTTATCAGAGCCATTAAGGTTGAAAAATTAACTGGAATAATATGATGACAACAAAAACATATAAACCTTCTGTCCAACATTTTGTGTTCAGTGGTATGGAATAGGGTACTAGACAAACCTTCCAATTTCCATTTTTAGTATGTCATGTGTATTATTATGTCCATCTTTATTTAAATTTATAAATTGTGAATATTTAAACATATATATATTTCCTAATTAAGATCAGAATCAATAGCTCATGCCACATAGACATAAACACATTAAAAATTTCATCTCAATAAAATATGTAACTTTAAATTTTCGTTATGATCAAACAACTAAATTATAAAAGTAAAACTTGTGATATTGAATAAATAAACAAAATAACCTTACCTACTTAATATGAACAAACACATATTGACTTTTAATTACTATGTTGCTTTTTCAAAAGCAAACTCAGAGTGTGATATATCACTTGCATGCCACTGGCTAAGTGAACTGTACTCTACTGATGATGCTGCACCATCTAATACACTTGTAGACAATGCTTCGCAGACATTTTTGTAGATACAGTAAAACCTTATTAATCCGGACCCCATTATGACGGACTTCGCTTAATCTGGACAGCCAGTTGACTGCAGGTTATAAATATTACATTCAGCTAAATTTGGAATAAGCCATTCTAAACTAGTAGTCCACAGAATGGACCTTTCATATTCACAGTGTAATACATTTTACTACATGTTTTATGAATTAACGTATTGTCTGTACTTACAACTAAACTCAAAATACATGTTCGTTTTCTATAGGTTTTTCATTTTATGTACCTTTGTTCATATTAAGGTTATTTAATTTAATCCAGACGACTTAGAGCCCCAATTAGTCGGGATTAATGAGGTTTTACTGTAGTTTCATTATCTTTATTTCTTTTGGTTACTACTTTGAAGCTAGTGTATGGCATTCAATCAGCATTTTCCATCGCTGAAGATATTGGTACAAGTTTAGTAAAAATTGGATACGTCATTATTATTTAAACCACTAAACAAACCTATACTCTTAAAAACTTTATAGCTATAAATAATGTAATGAAACTGTATTCGAATAGTTACAGAAATTTTGTTTTTACTTTATTTATGTATCTTTAATAACCGTCAAAATCAGTGTTTGATCACACAATAAGGTTTTGGCTTAGAACAGGCCCTGTCTCAAATGCAATCTTAAAATTATGCATCGTACATCACTACCTCATTTTTTTTTGTAGTCTACCAAATATTCCTGTGGCATGATAAAGTTGGTTATTACCCTATTCTAAACACCGAGTGAGCATCGTGTCCTCTTATCCAGTTTCTACAAACCACAGGAAGGTTAACCTCGCCTTCATTCTTCCCTCCTGCATTTCATGTGCTTTGTCCTTTGAAGGAAGCATCAGTGCGCAATGA
>JAGFPH010000263.1:98123-109572 GCA_018207615.1 Philaenus spumarius | reverse complement strand
CTGAACTACATTATCACTACTTTTATTTGTAACTAAGAATGCAGATGTTGGCACTGAACTACATTATCACTACTTTTATTTGTAACAAAGAATGCAGATGCTGGCACTGAACTACATTATCACTACTTTTATTTGTAACTAAGAATGCAGATGCTGGCACTGAACTACATTATCACTATTTTTATTTGAAACAAAGAATGCAGATGCTGGCACTGAACTACATTATCACTACTTTTATTTGTAACTAAGAATGCAGATGTTGGTACTGAACTACATTATCACTGCTTTTATTTGTAACTAAGAATGCAGATGTTGTAACTGAACTACATTATCAGTAACAGAGAAGGACACTTTTTGCGGGTTTAACCGCGCTTAGCACTGAACGTGTTAAAAGAAAACTAGTTTTTTTGTATACTATTTATAAAACCATAACTTAACACTTAAACTTTTACAAAGACAAACTATTCAAACTTAAAAACGACATTGTACAAGTGGCTAAAGAGACCCGGCAACAATAAATAACGTTCCTAAATGAAATATTACTAAAAGCATATTAGTTATAATATTTTATACAATAAGCATGATCGGTTAGAGTTACCATAACTCACGTAAAATTTTTTAGATAAGCAAATAAAATTTTTAATTTTGTGAAAAGGTGCCTTTGATTTCCCACAACTGCCGTGACTGTTCCGTCAAATAAACTGTTAGTGGTCCGCAGAAAAAGCGATAGAAGGGATTCACTAACATCAACAAACAGGTTTTACTTTCATGTATTTTGTTAATACCTTACTACTTAAATCTACAACTATCTCGCATGTCATTTTATTAATTTTCCATTATTACATAGGTTCTTTATTAGTCACACGATAAAAGCGGGAAACCGATCAGACCCGATATTTATTGAAGTGAAATCTTTTGAATTCGTTCCGTTTACCGACAAGCCTTCAAATAATCAATAGACCTGCCAGGAATCTTACCTATTTGGGTAGTTTTTATCCTGCATTCTTCACATTTTTATTGGAATAGGCAATTTTAATTAAAAGTAAAGCGAGAACAAATTTACACTTGCGAAATGCAATAAACAGTATTTTATGAAAGAAATTAAATTTGGTGTAGTTATTTTGTAATTATGGTTCACTTCAGGCTTTCGATAACTCGTATTTAATTGGAGAAATATACATTTTCTCACTTTGTAGTTCTCACTTTGATTTTATAATTCAAACGAACGATTTGGGCAAAAATAACTGTGGGTTAGAAATTTTTATAAGGTAGATTCGGGAAAACAATAATTCGAGGAACAATAAATGCAGGAAGGGAATATATAGTTTACACTGAGACCAGACTACTGGATGTTGCAGGAACAATCAAAGAGTGATATTCAATTATCACAATGTTTTTGCAGATCTAGTCACTACAACAGTAAATTCATTGCAATTTAAGATTTATTTAATGAATGGTAATATTAGATTAAGATATGTAGTAGGGATGGGTCGATTCTCAAATTTATCGATTCCAATTCCAAGAAATCGATTCCCGATTCCAATGACCACAAAATTGTAAACGGAAGTAAACATTTTATTTAATTTTAACTACATAGTTCTTTGACGTTAATGTTATTTTTTAATATTGTTATCGAACTAAGAGGAACTTACATAAAATTGCTGATTTGGATTCATTAAAAAATGTATCTATATATATTTGTTCACTATACTGCACCGAAAAAGCTGTTTTCTATCTGCATAGACCAGGGTGTAAAGCCAAGGGACAAAAAAAATCACGCATAATTCCCGGTTTTCTCGGTAAATTGTAATCGCATTCTCGGTAATTTTATCATTTAACCCTAAAAGTGGCAACCCGCACAATTGTGCGGTCGTGGACAACACAACTTGTATTTAATATTTCGTCCACAATATAATTTTTTTAAAGTTTTACTTATTTACCTTAACGAAGCCAGGTACGACAGCTATAAAATAATTTTACTCATTTACCTGTACGACGGCTATAAACAAGTTTTATTTATTTACCTTAAAGAAGCCAGGTACAACAGCTATACAAAAGTTATATATTTACCTGAACAAAGCTAGTTACGACAGCTATAAATAGATTTACTTATTTACCTGTACAAAGCCAGGTACAAAAGCTATACAAAAATTCCACTTATTTACTTAAACCAAGCCTGGTACGACAGCTATAAACAAGTTTTACATATTTACCTGAACGAAGCCATGTACAACAGCTATAAACGAGTTTTACTTATTTACCTTAATTAAGCCTGGTACGACAGCTATAAACAAGTTGCACTTAAATACCTGAACGAAGTCTGATATGACAGCTATAAACAAGTTGTACTTATTTACCTGAACGAAGCGTGGTACGACAGCTATAAACAAGTTGTACTTATTTACCTTAATGAAGCCAGCTACGACAGCTATAAAAACGAAGTGCATACTATATGCACAAACAAGGGGATCGAGAGGGGTGGCGTTGAGGGGGCATGACAACAAGGAACAACAAACATTAAGGGTCGGCCATGTTGGCTGACACTCCATAACACCAATGTTAAATTAAAATCCAAATGTTTCCTTTATTTTTGATCGGAAAATTTTATTATAAACGATATGTCATTTTAAAGCTATGGTCAATATGCATGCAAATGGCTTTTTCAAAACTAAGAAAAATATTTTGTTTAATATTTATTAACAATTTAAAACATTGATTTTTAATATTTTTTTTATGTTGTCACTATTAATTATAGCGAAAAACTACCAAGCCATTCGCATGAAGAATTTCGTCCACAAGAGTTTGGTATTTTTTTAAAACGCTATTTGAACAATTGCGGGTTTTAAATGGATTTAGGCTGAGCAATGTCGTGTAACCTACCGCCGCTATAGGGTGATTTTAAATATTTTTTACGTTGTAACTATTAATTATAGCGAAAAATTACCAAGCCGTTCGGATGAAGAATTTTGTCCCCAAGAGTTTGGTATTTTTTTTTAAAACGCTATTTGAATAATTGCGGGTTTTAAATGGATTTAGGATGAGCAATGTCCGTGTAACCTACCACCGCTATAGGGAGCCACAGGTTGCTTTCTGTTTTACTAGAGCTGACCCTTAAGGCTCGGCTCTCCACATTCAAAACTACGATATTGGGTACCAATTTCAATGTTAAAAAACCAAAACATACCTTCACTATTAAGCATATATTTGTGCTGTTTTTGTTAAAAAACGAAAGCTGTATTTTTTTTCTTAAAGTAAAATAGATTTTGGGTGTTGATTGCTAAGGATTTTTGCAATATCTCTTTTTGCAACTGAGTAAAAAATTTATGAAGTTTACTATTTTTTACTATTTATATCACACGTTTATGAAAACAATAAAACGGTTTCTGAAAATGTATTCGGCAATCAACATCCGCATATGACAGTACTTCAAAATGAAACCAAATTTTTAAATTTATTCCACGAATTAACGGAAAAAAATGACTTATTCTGTAGCATTGCTCTTATGGGAATCAGATTCAATATGGCGGGCAGGGAAGCGCCCCCTTAATTTGATTTTACCGTTCTCCAGTTTATTTTACAAATAAGAATAAACATATCAGTTTTTTTTAAACAGCTGATTGGTTTTGTCAATGAAAATATAACAGAAAAATTAATAAGTTTTAATAATTTTTTTTAATAAAAAGATGTTTTGATTAAAGTATGTTGCTTTTTCGGTGTAGTATAATGAAAAATATTGTACATAACTCGCACGAAAAACTCTATTTACCTAAACAATACAGAAATTATAGTCAACCACACAAACGCAATGAGGTATCAAACAAATGACAAACTCGTAATCAACCTCGTTTAAAATGTCATAATAATTATAACTTAAAACAACATTCATACCATAACCTATCAAATGTGAATTACGCGTATGAACGTAGTAAAGGTGTTTCAGAAGTACTGTAATCAGTATTTTGTATTTGTTATTTTGCAGACACACAAAGTAATCGCTACTAACGGCTCAAAGTAGCGGTTACGGCTATTTCATTGTACTTTGGTGCGGTGTAGATTCTCGGAATACTTCGAATCCACATTGTGAGTCCAGTCCAGTACTGATAGATCATTCGCAGTTAGCCCCGGTAACGGTGGAGTTGGAATGTAACAAAGAAATATAAACCCGGCAATCGCCAGGCAATATCGGCGGCTGTGGCAATCGCGTACACGAACGTATTTTCAGAGATCGGTGGTGGCCGGGCTCGGAATTAACTTTCACGGAATCGACTCGAGTGCCGAGAAACGGTGGAATTGACTTTTGGAATAAAAAATCGACGCATCCCTAATAAGTAGATTAAGCAAGATCCCCTTATTAAATTATTTATTTTATCTTGGTATTATTTAAACATTATGTGTAAGCCACCAGGATTGCTGATTTAAATAAAGTTGTGTAATTAATTACCTTATTTTTAATCCTTGTTAATATTTTATTACAAGTTTCGGTGAAACTAAGCCACCATCATCAGATCATCACAATAATTTTTTTGTAGTTATTCATTTTTTCACAGTCCAAAAGTAATTTTATTTTAAATTATATGTTTCAACGTTTTATATGTGCCAGTGTGTGTAGTGTACAGTTTTAATAATGCGTATTTTATGTCTTGACAAGTAAAATATTTTTACGCTTTTGGACTGTGTAAGTGAATAACTACAAATAATTATCGTGATGATCTGATGGTGGCTTAGTTTCACCGAAACTGGTAATCAAATATTAACAAGGATTGTTTGGACGATGAAAAAATAAGGTAATTAATTACACAACAATTACACAACTAATGTGAAAAAATAAGGTAGTTAATTTACACTAACTACAAAACTTTATTCCTTGACATTTTGGGTTGCCCAGAATTTCTCTGATGTTCAACACCCTGTTAATTTACACACTTAACTTCACTTTATAAAACGAAATCACATACTGTATACCTAACTCATGGAAACTGAATATTTTCTGTACAAACTTACTGCTCTTAAAATATAATTTAAACTAAAGACTACCTAGTACGTAACAGTTAATACCTGTCATCAGATGATAGGGTCACAATTGATGAAGGGTTGGATGGTTGCCTACTTTCGGAACTTTCTCTAAATCTACGACCTGGAAAAAATTAATTACAATTAATTATAAATCCTGAAATTATTCTACTTTAAATCCCAACTGAATTAAAAAAAAAGCGTTAATACAAAAAAACATATATACAGTACAGTCCCGGTAATTCGAGTCTCGATAATCCGAGGTTCCGTGTAATTCGAGCCACAAATAGCATTGAATGTGACCATGCATTGTGACACATTCTTGCTGATTGAAGGATACCGATCTTTAATTTTTTTTCTAATGAATCTGTCAAGAACGTTTGTACAATAAGTCGCCGGTAAAAATGCTTAACATTTTTTATAATGCCCTGATCCATTGGCTGTACAACTAAAGTCATGTTCGGGGGGGAAAAAAATAACCGTAACGTTGTTCATATAAGTGGAATAGAGTTATGCGCAGTACAAGTGTCAGTAAACAAGATTGTTCTGTTCTGTTTATGCACCCTTTCTACCAGACCGTGACCTATTTATCCAGCGATCCCTTTCACAGCACAAGATTTTATTTTTAGTGTTGAAAAAAACTTCGAATTAAAGAAGTTGACTTCGAATTATCCATAATTTTTTTACATTGATATCATATAAACTTCAAGGGACCGAACCGAAACTTCGAATTAACGGTAATTTCGAATTAAAGACGTTTGAATTATCCAAGTTCTACTGTATATACAAAAATAACATCGAAACAAACTTTTCCCGGCACTGCCGTATCCCCGTGGCGTGACATCGCAGCTCGTAAACGTTGCAGTGTAGTTAAACAAAAACACTATTTATGATTTCTTTAATAAGTAAGTTTCTATTTTTAATGTGTATAAAATAATTTTTTTACCTCAGTGTAGAATACAAAGTAGTGTATATTTAATAAAACTTTAATTTTTCGGAGATACAAGGACTATAAATAGTAGTTTTATCTTAAACTCTACATATTCCGTGTAATTCGAGTTTTTCACAATCCGAGGTACTCTCGGTCCCATTCAACTCGAAATATCGGGACTTTACTGTAATTGACTTATGTACTTTTTTTGTTTTATTTCCAAATTATTTTGAATCGTGCTTTCTATAATTAGCTTGGGGGAGGGGGGCATAAGGTAAAGCTTAAAAATCTTTGATTCGGTTCAGAATTACTCTACACAGTCAATGGAATCTGTGTCACTTAAAGTTCATGGTTATCCTTATTACTACTTACAAGGACACTATTATCAGAGCACAGAAACATTTTGAAGATACTCATATCTAAATTTGAATAGCCCTTACTAAACATTCTGATTAATATAGAAAAACCCTGATTATATGTTTCCGGAATTAACGTTTTTCGGTGGTTTATGATATTTTTGCAGCACTCCCGACATAACGGTTATGTTTTACACGTCATTAATTCTTGAAATTTGCGACAATTAAGTAACACTTTTCTCGGCATTTACGATAGCCAGATTATGTTTTTTTCACACACTTCAATATTTTGTATTTAAATTACGTTTTAACACCGTTATTTTATAGCGGAATGTACACGGGTTTCAAATTCTTTTACGGACATTCAATGTTCTATTTTAAATTATGTTCTAACACTGTTATATCATACAATTTTCTGAAATTGTATTCTGGCACTGATTTTATTGTGGAGATTCATCTTTATATTGTAAATTAGGATCTTGTATTGTTATATCATAAAGTTTGCTCAAATTGTATTCCGGCACTGATTTTATTGTGGAGATTCATTTTTAATATTGCAAATTAGGATCTTACACTGTTAAATCATCAAATTTGCTCAAATTGTATTCTGGCACTGATTTTATTGTGGAGATTCATCTTTATATTGTAAATTAGGATCTTACATTGTTATATCATAAAATTTGCTCAAATTGTATTCCGGCAATGATTTTATTGTGGACATTCATCGTTATATTTTAAAACCGTTATTTGATAAAATTAGCGCAATGTATTCGGATTTCAAATTATTTTACAGTCATTCACTGTTTTATTTTAAATTACATTTTAATGCCGGTATTTAATCAAATTAGTGGAAAATGTATTCGGTCGTCGATTTCTTTTTGGTGACATTTGCCATTACATTTTAAATTAAGTTGTAATACCGTTCTTTCATAAAATTAGCTCAAATTTTATTCTAGCATTGATTTTATTGTGGACACTCACCATTACATTTTAAATTAGGCTATGTTTTAACACTTGTGGTAAAGTATTGATCATTTTTTAAAGTATTTAATGAATTGAAAAAAAAAAAAAAATAAGATAGTAAATGTTGTATCTACATTCAGTCAACCTTAACCTACGTTATAGATGGATAAATTTTATTCAGTCAACCTTAATCTACGTTTTAGATGGATACATTTTATTCAGTCAACCTTAACCTACGTTATAGATGGATACATTTTATTCAGTCAACCTTAACCTACGTTATAGATGGATACATTTTATTCAGTCAACCTTATCCTACGTTATAGATGGATACATTTCTAGCGAAGATACAGAGTGCTTTCAAATTTGAATGACTTAACTAAACACAAAGTTGTTCTCTTCCTTATAAACAAGTGAGCTGTAACATTAACTCGTTTAACAAGTGAGCCGAGTAGTTACTAACTCGTTTAGTTATTTAATTAAATAAAGCAATAATTAACTTACCATTGGTCGATTTTTTGTCTACAGGAGGAAGGTTGTCTTTCTGTAAAAGATTTAAAAAAGCTAGAGCACGTTTTTTTCTCTCAAGCTGTAACTGCTTCTCTTTTTCTTTCATAGACACCTTCTCTTTAGCAGCTTGCACAAGTTTGCCTTTTACTCGTTCTTCAGCTATAAAAAAATACATTAATCAATTATAAATTATGCAATAAAAAATATGATATGACTTTTAAAGTCTAATAGTGATTTTAAAATCTAAATGCAATTGAACCTGGTTAGATTTCACATTGCCCTCATAATTTTAACACATATTTAAAATCAGTTTTCATTAGGCAAGTTTTTATAGTTTTGGTTTAACAACACGATTCCCGTCAGCTTGCATTTCCTATTCTACAGACACATTGAAACTAATGGACGGTTCAGATGCGAAGCCCTTCTTAAACAAATTATTTTATTTATATTTAGCATAAAAGTCTAACAAGCTTTTAGTTTGTTGATACGGATTTTGCTTTGGCAGTTTGTAACGTCTTTTTAACACGATTTGCTAAAGGAAATATATTTCCAATTTAACCTGTAAGTTTTCAAAAAATAAGAGCGTACGGAACATAGAAAAAGGGGGTAAAAGTTAAAAGAACGATGACGTTTGCACACAGGCAAAACTAACAGTGACTAAGAGCATTTTATCCCAGCTTTTCATACATTTGCAAAATAATGACATACAATGACTTACTGTGGCGCTGGTTCTGTTGTGCTGGTGGTAGGATGTACACAGCTTGAGGGGGTCCATCTCATTGTCAAGCCAACCTTGCGCTTGTTGGTACACCCTCAAGCAGTGGTGGTAAACTGGCAAAATTAAAATTGTGTTTAATCAATGATCTGGCAAAAAGTTTATATCGAAGATCATTCAAGGTTTCTTGGCGGTTTCCGCCAAATAAAGTAACTATAAGTTTTTGACCGGTATCCACGATGTTGTTTAGATGAGCGTCTTTTTGGTTGAACACTTGTACCGCTTTAACAATTTCTTCATTTACAACGGCCAATCTTTTTTTGCCATGTCTAAAAAAAGAACGACGTGTCGCAACCACTCATTGCGTGAATGAAAAGAAGAGAGCCTCTTATAATTTCGGAATATTTGAAACAGCTGAGTCAATGGTAGTGGTACATGTACAATAGGACACAATTATAATGTTCTCATAGGGTTATCACATGGTCGTGGATCCATCGATCAGCAGCTGATATAAAAACGAGAATAACAAAAAATCCAAACAAAGAAGAAACTAAGGTTAAGGGTGGTATGCATATGGAGTCTACTTTAGATGTCGTCACACAGTTTTCATGTCTCAAAAAATGTTTTTTATATATAACCTTCATGATGTTTATATCGTGATACTTAAAAACACTAAATTTAGTCAGCCTAACTTAAACAATAAAATGTATTTTATACCTAAAAAATTATAATTTTTACACTCACTACCTCATCCCCGAAACTATATATATACAATGTTGAAAAAGTTCCGGACCCTCTAAATAATTCTAAAACAAATAAAGATACAAATTTGAAATTTTAATCATGGACACAGGTGATAAGATTCTACATTTCAGCATGGTTAAAAAAATTATCCGTCATCTTGGATCCGCTTATTTGAATGTAACTTATTTTTTTAAATGGGAAGGTGGTCATGTGATACATCATTTCGATGTAGAATTTCGAGAGAAAACCAACGGTGAAATTTGCACATCCATATCTTTAACCAATTAAAAATGGCGGCCAAAAAACAACAAAATCGTTTTCTCTGATTTTGCCCCATTTTGCAGTACTATTTTTTTTTTAATACTAATTATTAGTCTTTTTGGATTTAGAATTAAATAAGCTTTCAAACGGTTCAACCAAATATACAGTTGTAAAATTCTTACCCCATTTGTCGGTTGATGTTACCGCATGTTTTCTGGATTTTCTGTCTTCTCCTCGGACATTACTTGGTCTATCGAATGGTTCTGTATGCGCTCTACAATCGTCTTCCGTTTCTTCGTCTTCATCTGAAGTTTCTTCAACAGGTAGAGCACTGTAAAGTTCTAATTTATCGGCTTCTTTCGGTTTTTTTATAGAAAAACAAACAGGTACTGTAAAAATTAAAATATGAAATCAGAGAAAAATTTTGCAAAATTACTATAAATTGTAAGTGATTAGACAACTAAATCATAAAAACCAACTGTATGTGTACAACATCCGTTTCAATTATGATTTCTTACTGCTTTATTATAACATAAATTCTTACTAATTCACTGTTATTTCACTTGGGGTTCTATTGTGAATATTTATCAGGGTCAATAGTTAATCATAACCACCCCCCCAACTCTACTGCAATATTTAAAATCTTTGAAAAAACTGCAGAAAATATAATTTACTAACAACTAATGGCAATTATTAAGTCAACATTTTAAATTATACCAGAAACCCAATTTGTAAGCAAGCCTAAAGAGCTCATAATAATTTTTTTTTTAAACTACAGTTGACTCTTGATAATCCGACAGGATGTCGTGATGTCGGATTACCGAAAATGTCTGGATTATCGAAAATGATTTTTTAAATGTCCAAGATTAGCAGTAAGTTATGGGAATTGCTGTAATTTTCGTATGTAAAACCATTTAGGATAGTAGGCTAATAAATCTATAAATTTTACCTCGTGAGCACAAAGGAGTTATGAAAAATATATATACATGTACAGAATAAAAAACATTAATTGTGTATTAGAAAATGAAAGGCATACATACAGTACAGTAGTTACACATTGAAGAATGCTCGCCATATGTCGTAAGATTTACATACCGACATGGAGTTTAATTTTTTTTTTTTTGGTTTTTAAAGGCGACATGGAGTTTCTTTCACTATGATCATATAGTTTAATTGTCTTGAAAATCTAAAAATGTTGTGTCTTTACTTTTTTTTTTTTTTAAATTTATAGTTTTCTAGATATTTACATTTGAACATTCTCAACTGCCGCCATTTTGAAACATATTGTTGCAGGAAAACACATTTTTAAAGTAAAATGTACCCTATTTAGATGAATATTAGTTCCCAGTTTCATGATTATATCTTAAATTGTTTCTGAGATATTAAGGTATTTGTAAAAAATCACATACAGACGGACAGACAGGAAATAGAGCGAGATACATGTTAGTTTGTATTATTTGCTTGTTTTAAGCTGACAAATAACCCCGTAAAGTTGTGGACAGTCAAAGCTGGACAGCCTCTACATCATATTAAACAACTTTATACATGAGATATGTATTATTTTTTTGTGCAATTTAAGACCTAGTCGGAGCGCCTTAGTTTTACTTGCACTTGACTACTTTTTGCATATGAATTTCAAATAAGTGAAACTATGACATAATTTAAATTAAATTAGAGCCTTATGCCATTTAATACAATACATATTAAATATTTAATCTCCAAAGACGATTATTCTTTCTTTTTTATGAAAAATTTTAGAATTCTAAAGATTTTTGCTATGTTTGTGGAGAAAGGGGATTAATTAATATTGGAATAGAACCGGCAAGAATTGGACTCTTAAATATTACAGAGAAAAACTATTCAATACCCTTTCAAACATTAACTTGTAACACACAATAGTGCATCATTATTATTGGTGAAGCTTTTTATGGTCAATAAAATACAAATGAATCAGATTGA
>JAGFPH010000263.1:35610-66302 GCA_018207615.1 Philaenus spumarius | reverse complement strand
TCAAATTAATCGTTAAAAATATGGGTAACTTTTAACTTAATTGTTAGTTTTAAAACTGATTAACTTTTAACTCTTAATCATTAAAATATTGGTTAACGATTAAAACTAACGTCAGTTAATTTGGCGGATGCCCGGAAAGATTTGTCACCGTGGAAATGCCGGCCGGTTGGTTGGTCCTGGCGTGACAACATTCCATATTTCTTAGTTTGGGTTATTGCTTATTGGCCGGCCGGAAGGGATGGGGTGTCTAAAGATAGAACTAACGGTAAAGATTAGCTAACGGTAACGCAAACAAACAAAACAACGCTGTCAACACGCCCATCAGTGTCATTCAATTAGCCCTTGGGTATACATACGAATGGTATTACAGTTGGATAGTTTTGTTAATTTTTTATAAGTTGTTTAGCCCTGTTGTAGTGATTCACAGTTTAGATTTTATTTAGTGAGTTAGTGATTTTTAATAGTGAGTTAGTTCTAGTGTAGAAGTATTTTAATTTTTTACTTTAATTTTATTATGTCTTTTTTGTGGTCAGACATTTCAAACTTTTATGAAGAAATAACAAGGGAGGGAAATAGTTTAACATTTAAATGCCTATTGTGTTTACCAAAATTTAAAACAATCAATGCTTCAGCAGCTTCTGCCTCCAATTTAAGGACCACTTAAAGGTAAGTTATGTTTTAGCCGTTTTAGGTTGTTGTCTATCCAATTTTTGTCGTCTATTATTGAGATTTGTGTTTTATTATAGGGCATACGCTCAAGGGAGTTTGCATATATTATAGGGCGTTTGCAAGCATATTTTAAAAAATTCGCCAAATATAGTAATTATATACCAATTCGAAAGTGTTTCATAGTTTTTTTGTAGAGAAAGGTTCAAAGAATTCATATATGCCAGTAAAAAATTGATAGATGTAAATTTTACAAAGTTATTAGCTCAAGAAACAAAAAATGTTCAGTAATGAAAGGAAAAGGTTCAACTTTAGACCTATATAAAAAAACATTTTTTGTATTTTTCTTTCAAAACGTACAAAAGTTTTGTAATTTAGTGTAAAAATATTTATCAATTTCAAATTTCTTATTTTGAAAACACCAGTTTTTATGTTCCTACTACAAAACTGCTAACAAAACTAGGTCTAGTTTGAATAGTAATGTAGAGTGTGATAAATCAAAGAATTGAATTGAATAATTGTAAAATGTTGTTTTCTAAAAGAACTCATGTAGTGGTTCTCAAATCACAAAATGATATCCAACGAATAAAAAACTGGTATAGGTTCCGAAAAATTGCCGCGAATAACAAAACTGCAAATAGTGAAAACCAAATCTTGTGGGAAAAGAGAGGTTATGTTCGTGACAGATAGAACATTTAAAAAAATTATGTATTATATTAATACCTATATATCCTATACTGTAATTCATTTATACATAAGATACAGGCATTCCTTGTTATCGCGGGAGCTTAACGCGATTTCGCTTTTACGCGCTAAAAAAGTCCTTGAAAGGTTTAGTATTTAAGCTGAGTTGTTTGGAGTAAGTTATTAGAGCGTTGTTTGTCCTCTCACTCTCCCCTCAAGGTCAGGGAGATGACCTCAAGGCTCTCATAATTCATAACGGTACCGTCGGTACCTCTACCCTGACCCACTCCTACTTACTCTGTCATTGTTTGAGTTTGTCTATTTTTAGAACTTAGTCACGTAAAAGCATCAAGCTATCTTTCGCTGTCAGTACCAGTAGCGAAAATATTCTAATCTAAAACTTAGTAAAACCTTAATTTCTTTCAAAATATTTTACTGTAATTTTAATGAATTCTCCCTACAGTCCCTACAACTGTCCATGTTAATGTTTTTCAACGCCAAGCCATTTCGGTACGTGTGCAAGAATGTTTTAAAAAATACGAAAAATATAGTAATTATAAACCAATCTAAAATTGTTCTATAGCTTTTTTGTAAAGAAAGGTTCAAAGAAGTCATATATGGCAGTAAAAAATGATAGATGTAAATTTACAAAGTTATTAGCTCAAGAAACAAAAAATGTTCAGTAACGAAAGAAAAAGGTACAACTTTAGACCTAGGCCTATATAAAAAGTAGTAAACATTTTTTGTATTTTTTTTTCAAAAAACTTTTAACATACAAAAGTTTTGTAATTTAGTTTTAAAAGGAACTATATAAAAATATATATATCAATTTCAAATTTCTTATTTTGAAAACATCAGTTTTTATGTTTCTACTACAAGACTTCTAACAAAACTAGGCCTAGTTTGAATAGTAGGCCTAATTTTAATTTAGGAATGTATCCTTTGCCCAAAAAGAAATATTACTATAAGAAAGTGTAGAGAATAAATCAAAGAATTGAACCGTATACTTGTAAATTATTATTTCACAAAAGTATTTGAATTAAGCTTTACTTGAATCACAAAATGAGATCAATCAAATGAAACGTCGCACGTACATATTAATAAACCTTATGTCGTGCCGTATTTTAACTTTAATCAGTTAATTTTTTTTAACTTTAACTTTAATCAGTTAATTTTTTCAGACATTAACTTTAATCAGTTATTTTTTTCTGGCATTAACTTTAACTTTAATCAGTTAAATATTTTGGTTAACTTTCCCAAGTCTGGAAAAGACAGCAAAGGGCTAAGGAACTTGGTGAGTTGTTGCTTTTGCTGATTATATGCTGTTCTGATAGTCAGACTAAGATAGCACAACATCAAACAACATTAATAATGCTTTCATTGCAAATATTTCTAAAACTAAATACATCAATCTTTCTGGAAATTTATAAAATTTGAAAACAGAAGTTGTTTTTCATAAGCTATAAGCCTAATAAAAGTCGGGCAGGTAATTGTAAAGTATTTGAAAAAGTAGGTTTAAAATATTTTTAGAGCACATTTGAACGAAAGATTGGGGTGGAAAGAGCACAACAAATATACCAAAAAAATTTAAGAGGAACTATCGGGGATTTTGATTTAAAAAAAAATAATAACAGGGAGTCGTGGGACTGCCGTCAAAAGTGAAAACTTTTTAGCTTCATATAGTTAACTTTATTTTCGGATTATTAAGTAGTATTTTTTTTAAAATCAATGTATTATTGTCGTAATGGAGCCTTAAATATTTGTAAAGATGCTACGGAGCCTTAAATAATTGCGGAGATGTGATGGAGCATTAAAAAGTAATTGTGGGGATGAGATTGTGTCTTAAATAATCTGTTAGAGCCTTAAATAATTGCGGAGATTCAACAGAGCCTTAAATAATTGTGGAAATGTGACAGAGCCTTAAAAAAAGTGTGTGTGTGATGACGATGACGGTGATGCCAGTTCAATCATTTTTCTCCATGAAACAAGTGCCCAACACGCCTAAAGAAGTTTTCACTTCAAAATCATTAAATAAGATTATTTTGGAATTTAATTTTTGTAGGCCTTCTTTAGCTAGGCCTATATTGACTTAATTTGTATTCTATTGTAACTAGTTCATAATACTAGGTTACACGGAAAAGTATTAAAAGAACGATTTATTACAATGATAGCATTAAGGTGTAATGTGAAAACATTTAAAAAATGTAAATATTATTGCTACATTTTAGGATAAAACAGGATATAAATGAGTAGTAGCCTACAATAAAAACACACACAAAATAGAAAAGGGTTGAAACTAAAAGCCCAAAAGTTGTATGAATTGGGCTCTGCTTCTTTACGTCTCCTTCTACCCGAATATTAATCATTCACAAAATGATTAAGCTGAGTAAAAAATAATTACAATGAACTTTTCCAAAAGGGTTGATTGCATTATTTCACTGAATAAAAACTGTTAATGAAAAAATAATGTTTATTTCACCGATCTTTAACTTTATTGCTTTTACTAATAGGCCTGTTTTAAAATGTCTAATCTTTAATTATTTAAAAAAAAGTTACTTAAATGTTTGTAAAACTACTAATTAATACAAACTACACCTTGTTTGAATACAAACTTACTAACTTTATGAAGGTGTAATTTGGCACTGTTCGTCACTGATGCAAGCACAGGCCTACATTGAACATTTATTTCTTAACTATTTATATTTTAGTGAAATTATCATGCTGAATCCATTAATGATTCTGAACGATAGATTCTTAAAACTACATTTCACCTTTAGATCGATTCTGAAATACATGCTCTATCATTGTTAAATACGAACAAATTACACTTACCGGTATGTGAAAGTCAAATTTGATAATATCCTTATCTTTCAATAATAATAGATCTGACATTTTTACTTTCTCGCACACAAAGTGCAATCCTACTCATCAAACTAGGTAATTTGACTTCATATTTTGTTAAATATCGACATTTAAATCAACATTTTGGGAATTATGTCTATGTGTCTGTATGTATTTGCTTGAACATGATAACTCAAAAACGCAAATACTCTGCATGATAACTCTGTAGACTAAATCCATCAACTACAATCTACTTGATTTTCTTCATACACATTAGGACTTTAAATTAAGGTGAATGAATAAGATTTGGTTTTTAGTCTTTATAATGATGAACTAACTGAATACACGTGCTTCGCTACGGAGATTTTTTTTTGCATCACTATGTTACATAATTGTAATATTTTTCTCTCATTTTCATTCATATTTTATTTTGGTATTTATTTTTCATTCGCTGCCTGTCAATCGTCTTTGTCATGGTATGTGGGCTGAATATATTAAATCAATTAAAAATAAATTATTCAGAGTAAAGAGCGTCTTCTTTTTAAACAGCTAAATCTACAGACTGGTAAATCACTGTCTTAGCTGGATGTTGCAGATCGCCCAGATACATCTTTAATATGCAAATGCATAGATCGGGAAAGTTTTCATCAGCTTACGTCTTTAAATGATATTTATTGTTTTTAGGGGTTGTTTGACATTGTCACCCCTTAGCAGCATGTATCAAAATGTAAAACTGGTTTACTTTTTATATTAGTTTTTCAAGAAATAAATGTACAAAATGTCAGCTTTCTAGTTATAAGGAAAGTATAACAAACAATATTTATTGTTTTAGGGGTTGTTTCAACCCTTAAAGGCCAAATATTTTAAAATCCTTTCTTAGTGCGCCTCCACCTATGAGCAATATGTGTATCAAATTTCTCGTTCCTAGGAGGTATTCAATTAATATTTATAGTTTTAGGGGTTGTTACTATATTTGCACCCTTAGCAGAACGTGACAAAATGTAAAACTGGTTTATTTCTTCTATGTATCTTGCAAGAAATAAATTTACAAATTATAAGCTCTCTAGAATTACGTAAGGAAGGTATAAACATTTATATTTATTGTTTTTAGGGGTTGTTATCATATTTTCACCCCTAGCAGCACGTAACGAAATGTAAAACTGGTTTATTTTTTCTATGTATCTAGTAAGAAATAAATGTAAAAATTTCAGCTTCCTAGCTTCAAGGAAAGTAGCCTATAACACACAATATTTATTGTTTTAGGGGTTGTTTTAACCCTTAAAGGCAAAATATTTTAAAATCCTTTCTTATTGCGCTTTTAGCGCCTATGAGCAATATGTGTACCAAATTTCACGTTGCTAGGTGGTATGGTTTTTGAGATACTGTGATCAGTGAGTGAGTGGGTTTTGGATTCTATAGTCGACTCTCTTTAATCCAGACATCTCGGGACCGGACCCTCGTCAGGATAAAAAAACTTCCGGACCATCCGGCGGGTTTTTACACTTGTAAAGCACCACCTATAATATCATATTTAAAAATCAACTTTTAAGACGTTTTAAAGCGCCATAAACTGTACTTTTCCCTATATTAAACTCCCTACAATTATTTTGCACTGATTCACCCTTATCTAAACGTTGTAAAATAGTCTGTCTTGCATTTTTACTGTAGTATACTTCCTTTTTTCACCTATTTTCACCTATAAATTACGGTAGCCTACAAAAGGTTGTTGTTTGCAAAGATATCAGCAGGGAGGCGTGTAGTAAACTTACATCCCTGAAAACATTTTCGACATTTTTCATACAAATTACGGTTTTAAGTCATCTGCAAACATATTAGCTGAGGGTTGTCTGCAAACAAATCAGCTGAAGGTCGTAAACTTTAGCCCTTGTAAAGACTATAAACCACAAAGAATACATTAACACTCCAGTAAATATTTATATTACTAGCTGAATGCCCAAGCTTCGCTACAGGGAATTAGTTTTTTTTCCATCACTATGATTCATAATTAATTGTAATATTTTTCTCTCGTTTCTTTGATCTATGGTTTCACAAAAGTGAATTATAACATGTATTTTCAATTAGTTCGGTATTTATTGTTCGGTGGCTGCCCCTCAATCGTGTTCATCACGGTATGTGTGCTGAATAAATTAAATCTATAAAAAAATTAAAACATCAGAGCGAAGAGAGACTTCTTTTTCAGCTGCTAAATCTACTTACTGGTAAATCACAGTCTTAGCTAGATGTTTGCAGATCACCCAGATACGTCTTTAATATGCGACTGTATAGATCGGGATTGTTTTGATCAGCTTACGTCTAAAATATTTTCTTAAAATTAATAAGTGACAAATTACAGCTCTCTAGCTTTAAGGAAAGAATATTTATTGTTTTTAGGGGTTGTTATTACATTTTCAACCCTTAGCAGCACGTAACAAAACGTAAAACTGGTTTATTTTTCATATGTATTTTGTAAGAAATAAATGTACAAAATTTTAGCTCTCTAGCTTTAAGGAAAGTATAAAAATAAATATTTATTGTTTTTAGGGGTTGTTATCACATCTTTACAACCTATAGCAGCACGTAACAAAATATAATACTCATTTTCTTTTTATATGTGTTTTGTAAGAAATAAATGTACAAAATTTCAGCTTTAATGTAAACAAACAACGTTTATTGTTTTAGGGGATGTTTCAACCCTTAAAGGCCAAATATTTTAATATCCTATATTAGTGCGCTTCTAGCACCTATGAACAATATGTGTAACAAATATTTCACGTTCATTGGCGGTATTAAATTAATATTTATAGATATAGGGGTTATTACGAAATTTCATCCCTTAGCAGAACGTAATAAAACGTAAAACTGGTTTATTTTTTTATATGTATCTTGTAAGAAATAAATGCACAAAATTTTATTTTTCTAGCTTTAAAAAAAGTATAACAAACAATGTTTATTGTTTTAGGGGTTGTTTCAACCCTTAAAGGCCAAATATTTTAAATTATTTTCTTAGTTCGCCTCTAGTCAATATGAGCAATATGTGTACCAAATTTCACATTCCTAAGCGTTACAGTATTCAATTAATATTTATAGTTTTAGGGGTTGTTACCCCTAGCAGCATTTCACCCCTTAGCAGAACGTGACAAAATGTAAAACTGGTTTATTTGTTGTAAGAAATTAATGTGCAAAATTTCAACTCTCTAGCTTTAAGGAAAGTATAAAAATGTATATTTATCGTGTTTAGGGGTTGTTATCACGTTTTTACCCCTTAGCAGCACGTAAAAAAAATGTAAAACGGGTTTACTTTTTATATGTATCTTGTAAGAAATGAAAAGTTAAAAAATTTCAGCTTTCTGGCTTTAAGTAAAGTATAACAAACAATATTTATTGTTTTAGGGGTTGTTTCAACCCTTACAAATAAAATACTTTAAAATCCTTTCTTAGTGTGCCTCTAGCCCTTATGACAAAGATGTGTATCAAATTTCATGTTTCTAGGAGGTAGGGTTTTTAAGATATTATAACAAACAATATTCATTGTTTTAAGGGTTGTTTCAACCCTTACAGGCCAAATATTTTAAAATGCTTTCTTAGTGTGCTTCTAGCCCCTATGTCAAATACGTGTATCAAATTTCATGTTTCTAGGAAGTAGGGTTTTTAAGATAAATAAACAATATTTATTGTATTAAGGGTTGTTTCAGCCCTTATAAGTAAAATATTTTAAAATCCTTTCTTAGTGTGTCTCTAGCCCCTATGACAAATACGTGTATCAAATTTCACGTTTCTAGGAAGTAGGGTTTTTAAGATAATATAACAAACAATATTTATTGTTTTAAGGGTTGTTTCAGCCCTTACAGGTAAAATATTTTAAAATCCTTTCTTAGTGTGCCTCTAGCCCCTATGACAAATACGTGTTATCAAATTTCACGTTTCTAGGAAGTATGGTTTTTAAGATAATATAACAAACAATATTTATTGTTTTAAGGGTTGTTTCAACCCTTACATGTAAAATATTTTAAAATCCTTTCTTAGTGTGCCTCTAGCCCCTATGAAAAATACGTGTATCAAATTTCACGTTTCTAGGAGGTAGGGTTTTTAAGATATATAACAATTAATATTTATTGTTTTAAGGGTTGTTTCAACCCTTACAGATAAAATACTTTAAAATCCTTTCTTAGTGTGCCTCTAACCCCTATGACAAATACGTATATCAAATTTCACGTTTCTAGAAGGTAGGGTTTTTAAGATATGTAACAAACAATATTTATTGTTTTAGGGGTTGTTTCAACCCTTACAGGCCAAATATTTTAAAATCCTTTCTTAGTGCACCTCTAGTGCCTATGAGCAATATGTGTACCAAATTTCAAGTTCCTAGGTGGTATGGTTTTTGAGATACTGTGATCAGTCAGTGAGTGAGTGGGTTTTAGATTTTATATAGGCCTATATAGATGAAAAACAACTTATAATTGATGTTTCACCGTAAATAAGACTCTCGGCTGATATTTTTGCAGACAACAACCTTGTTTTCCATTCTAGGCCTACAGTTAAATGATGAATACAGGTAAACATACTGTGACTAAAGACTATAAATTAGAACTTCAGGCTATTTTTTTATTTTTATTATTCTTGCATTTCTGTAGGGCGTAGGGTCGAATAGTAAATTTGTGCCGATGTTAGGGCCTCACAACTTATTTGTTAACAATGTGAAAACGTATAGTGACTAGAGATTGTAAGTTAGAATTTCAGGCTATTTTCATTTTAATGCTTTCATTGGCGCAAGTTTACTATGCGACCCTAGGCTAACCTATAGCGGCATAACTTTACTATTCCGACTCTAGCCTAATATTTTTGCAGACAACGGCCTTGTTTTACATTCTACTGTTAAATGTTGAATACAGGTAAACATAATGTGACTAAATAGGTTAGGACGTTTCAGGTATTTTTTTTAATTATTATTTTTGCAATTCTGTTAGCTCTAGATTAGCCTAGAGTCGAATAGTAAAGTTCCGCCCCTATAGCAACAGAAATGCAAAAATTATAATGTTCTAACCTATAGTATTTCATCACAGTATACCCGTATTTAAAATTTAACAGTAGAATGTAAAACAACGCCGTTGTCTGCAAAAATATTAGGCTAGGGTCGAATAGTAAACTTAAGCCATTTCATTTTCATATTCATAAGTTAGCAAACTTTCAAATCAGCCGGAGTGTTAATGTATACTTTTGCCTCATAGTAGTGAAATTACAGTATAGCCTATGCCCTCTAACCTACAATCCTTAATGTAGATATTTTTATAAGACTGTTTTTAGGAAAGTTAAGTAGTGTCACCAACTTAAATATGCTTATAAACTAGACACATAGACCTACCTACTGTGTCCAGTAACTGTAAATTAGTTTAGGTATTGTTATTTTTAGGTTGGCATTGTAGGTTATTTGGCATAGTATTTCCAGGCCTACTCTTATTTAGCTTCTAGTGCTATTTTGGAAATTGTTACCGTTCTTCTAACATCGATTTTTAAAATTTACATTATTACTTTTAGTGTTTGAAGGACTTGCTAATTATATATAGTCTCTAAATAAATAAACACATAATCCTAGGCCTAGGCTAGGCTACTAAATTTAGAAATACACAGAGGTACCACTTACTTGGTATAAAAATGATACAAATATTATTTTAACTAAATTCTCTGTGTTAAAAGAAAATTGACTTAAGTAACTGAACTGAAATTTTAAATTTGTAATAAAGTTCAACTTAAAATAACTTACATTCCAAATGTAAACACCATTTCTTCTTCCATCAATCCATGACTACTGAATGCACGGCGCACGGACCACAGATTCTTTCTATCTAACGTTTATTTATTTATCTACCACAGCTTTAGGTTATTGGGCATAGTATTTCCAGGCCTACTCTTATTTAGCTTCTAGTGCTATTTTGGAAATTGTTACCGTTTTTCTAACATTGATTTCTAAAATTTACATTATTACTTTTAGTGTTTGAAGGACCTGCTAATTATATAGTCTCTAAATACCTAAACACAAAATCCTAGGCCTAGGCTAGGCTACTAAATTTAGAATACACAGAGTTACCACTTACTTGGTATAAAAATGATACAAATATTATTTTAACTAAATTCTCTGTTAAAAAAAATTGACTTAAGTAATTGATCTTAAATTTAAATTTGTAATAAAGTTCAACTTAAAATAACTTACATCCCAAATGTAAACACCATTTCTTCTTCCATCAATCCATGACTACTGAGTGCACGGCGCACGGACCAAAGACTCTTTCTATCTGACGAATATTTATTTATCTACCACAGCTTTTGAAGTCCAATTCAAGTAGGTTACAGTTCTAAAAGTCAATGTCGCAACCATTGGTATTATTATCTCTGGTCGCAACAGAAGATTGGTGAGGCAGTGAAAGTTAGCAACGATCTTAATTCAATTTGTCTCCGATATTTTTTTGAATTTTTTAATATTAAGTCGCAATAGTTTTATTTTTGTGTTTTAATTTTGTTTAGATTGTCTTAATATTAATTATTTTAGCGTGTTAGGTTAATAAGTGTATCGATTTCTGATTGTAACATTGACGGCCTAGGCTTTAACTTAGTAGGCCTACAACAATGAATAAAGTTAGACTTAAGCCCTCAACTCTAATTGCTAGGTACTAACAATAATGAAAAATGTAAATAATGACGAAAAGGACACACCTCCTATCCAACTTGTAAATAATTCAACAAACAATACTGTGAATAATAATGTTCCATATCCTGTTAATAGTTCTATTAAATCAAATGTTCCTGAATTAATGGAAAATCAGAGGACAAATGAAGGTTTTGTATTACAGTAGCACCTCGATTATCCGTCGCTTACAGGACTAGACGCTAAAAAGGTCGGAATGCTAAAAAGGTTGGATAATCAGGGGAGAATGAATTACGCAATATATGCGTTATAAACGATTTATTAAATCAAAAATACTCTTCTGTGACGTAAGGACTATACAGTGTACTGTACAAAAACCAAATACAAGTATTTGTGGTATGTCTACCTAACATGAAAGTGGTATTACATACTGATATTGGTTTGTACAATACAAGCGTGAACTGATGCACGGTATGCGTAATACATAAAGAATGAAAACAAGTTTAAATACCTACAATCAGGGGTTTACTCGTAATTTTTCCAGTACCGGAACGCTGAGGAACTGATCAGAAGAGACAGAAAAGAGGGCCCGGAAAATGTTTGTATTTTTCCCTTCTAAAGCCGCTACTTTACAGATATTTGTTGAGTTTAAGGATGCAGATAATATTCTTACTTTTATAAGAAAAGTACACATGTATATGTAACTATTTTTGTACTTGTATATATCACATGGCAAATTTTAGAGACACATACTATTTTAAGAAAAAACTTGGTAAAATGTATTTTATTTAGTCAATAGCCTTAACAAATATTTAATTCCTCGGTAAAAGACGGTAAACATAAACACATTTGATGTACATCAAGAAATGACTTTTCTTACAAAAAAAATTGAACACAAGCCAACTTATCACGAGAACCCAACACAGACGCTGGTTAGTGAATCATACTAACGACACTCAAAAGTCACAAAACTAAACATCATCACAATTTCAACTTCAATGCGACCAGCCACTTTTTAGTTTTTGACAGTTCGCGAGAGATAGCATGTAGGCCTACCGGGCAACCTATTAAATCGCCGTGAGGCCGGTGTACAGGTACCTACCGTTTATATATTTTCCTCTTTCTGGATGCCTTTCGACCTTGTATTTGTGACGGCGTTTGTCAGTGTACAGTCATTGTTTGTATGTATTCCGTGCAGTACTCTCATTTGGACTTGGGATATTTATTTTTTAATGAATTATACGTGAAATTAAATGAGTTATTCGATAAGTATTAATCACTAAAGGTGGTCCAAATTATATCCTGTTTGGTCTTATTTTGATTACAATAATCTCATCAATATGTTATAAAACTTTTTCATGCCGTAAAAGTTAATAATATAAAAGCTTAAGCATCGCTGGTTTTTAAACTTTTCGGCCGCCTCGACTCTGAATCATCGGTCTCTTATTTGTAGTCGTTCGCAGCGATCGCCAAGCATCAAAGGATTGCCACGAGGCTGGCAAAAGAGTGTCCGGTGCTCCCAAGTTGTCCCATTTCGATTCCGAGCTGAGTTACAATGTGGGAGACTTTACTGTAGTGGCACTCTAGTGTGGGGATATCTTGAGGTTTTTCAATTGGTGGAAGTAAAATTCTGAACCAAATGTTGAATGTGTGTGATTGAGGGAATGGATGGTCCAGTACAACGTTAACAAAACGTAAAACAAATTTATTAAAAGCAGTACCGGAACGTGCGTTCCGGCACCAGTAAACCCCTGCTTCAATGTCAAAACTACTATAAAAAATCATAAATGCAGTGCACACAACACGTACTATCTTCGTACTAGTAGCCATTTCACTTGCAAAATTTTACTTACAGCACAATGTGACCACGACAACACAAAATCAACAGTACAGAAAAGCGGACTTCGATGAAATAAGCGTGACTCAGACTGGAAACAAAGACGGTAAACAGACGTCTGCTTGTTATGATAGGAAAACAAACAACAGATAACGCTGGGGTCAGCCCGGCCGGAAGCACAGATAGACGGTCAGACACATGGTCGGATGACCCGGGGAGTCGGTTGAGTTGAGGTCGGATAAGAGATGAGGTGCTACTTACTGTACCAAGTAAGAGAAAGGTGATTTCTACTAAAAAACTTCAGTCTGCAAAACGGTATGTAATCGATTTTAAATGAACTTTATTTTAAAAATAGATATGAAATTTTTTGAAAATATTAGGCTTGATCCAAATGATCATACATACGCTACATCTGATAACTCTGATATGGATGCAGAGTCTAGTCAATTTAACTCAACCATTAGGCCTGAACAAAAACTAGAAATTCCTCCAATATTTCTTAGAGAAGCAAATAACCATCAGGAAATTACAAAAGATTTAAAAACTATAGTTTGCTGTGATTTCTCTACAGAAGTAAGAGGAAATTCATTAAAAATGAATACCCAAAGTATTGAAGATTTCAGAAATTTAACAAAATTTTATGATAAGTCAGGTATGATAAATACCATACTTTTAAAGCCACACAAGACAAACATTTAGAAGTTATAATCAGAAAAAAGAACTCATTGAACTAAATTATTCCGTCATAAACATTTATAGGTTGCTAAATAAAGACAAATCACATCCCTTATGCTCAGCAGAACTAGAAAATAGTGAAAATGGCACTGAAATATTTAAACTTACTCAACTTTGCCATTCATTCTATTGTGTCAATTGAGCAAAAAATAAAATAAAAAAACATCCCCCAATGTACAAGATGTCAAAGGTTTGGTCATACCAAAAATGTTTTTCGTCTGGACCCAAGGAGTGTGAAATGTACAGGTCAACAACATTATACAATATGCCCAAATAAAAAAGATGTTCCTCCCAACATGTATTAATAACTGCGATGAAAGCCGTTCAGCAAACTTTCGTGGTTGTAAATACTATAAAAATATTTAAAACAAAATTATCCACCAAAAACGACAAAAAAAAGAAGATTCTAGACCAACTTCAAATGAAACATCAGAAGAACATGTAAATAGTGATGATTGGCCTAAATTAACAAGACATCAAAATGATAGCCCTAATAATGAACCCACTCTTAAAAATAAATCATCTACCTCATCCTACGCTAAAATTACAAAATCCGGAAAAGAAGAACTCGAAACTAATAGTGAATCAAATTCAGCTTCCCTAGAAGACATATTAATTCTAAATTTTGTCAAATCATTCATGCCTTACATCAAGGCTATTATATCCAAAGTTATTTCAAAAGTTCTACACGATGAATAAATTTAAACATTACACTTTTCAAAATTTAACTACCGTATCCTAAACTGGAATGCAATGGTTTGAAAGTAAAACAATCTGATTTTATTTCATTTTTAGCCAGGCTTAATATTGACATTGCATGCATTACAGAAACACATTTAATTCCAACAGTAAATTTTAAAGTTGGTGTCCCTATTGTGTTTATAGAGAAGATCGGTTATCACCAACTACCCCTGTGTTGCCATTAGAAAGACACTTGATCACAATCAAATTATTTTACCACCTGTTATATTGATTGAAATAGTAGCTGTAAAAATAAAAATTAAAAATGGCTCGGCAGTAAATATTATTTCAGCCTACAAACCACCAAATTGAAGAATTTTAAATAGTGACTTCGACATTATTTTTCATGATAATGTGCGTACTCTCTTGCTGGGAGATCTTAATTGTAAACACCAGCAATGGGGTCGCAGAGCCAGAAATCCTAATGGGAATCGTTTATTTAATTATATATCAATCAGCTCTATTAATATTTCGGCACCAAGTGAACCAACATTTTATCCTTACCAGCTACATTCACAGCCTGATATCTTAGATATTGTACTCTACAACCAATATTTCATCAAACACTTATAACTAGACTCGGATCACCTACCAGTAATATTCACTTTTTTCATTCATCCCAAACTCACACCCCACAGAGAAGCCTTAATAACAGGACAAATAGACTGGGATACCTTCCAATACGAGCTTGACAAATCTCTAATTACACCCAGCCATTTAACTACTGTTGAACAAATAGATGAAGTGGTACATCATTTAACTTTCAAACCCTTTTAACCTTTTCCACTCGAGTGTCGGGGCAGCCCCGTACCCTACTAATCCGCACGAACTCCTATGTCGGGCGAGCCCCGAACTCGCTATGATAACGTTCTTTGATTGCATTTGAACAGACGTAGTTTCTTTGATGACCGCTATTGTTGAAGTTTGAGATATGCTGCTATCTGTGGAATTTTTTTTAGGACCATTTGAGTTCAGTTTCTGTGGTAAATAAATCTTAGAAAATGTAATGTTTGCCGTCTTTGGCCGGTCTGTAAACAGCTGTCTGCTCTCGCCGTTGTTTGGTTCCTACTTACTACGCAGCGTTTTAGTGAGCTTACGCGTTGTTTAGTTTTGTTGTACTAGGTTATCGTGTGTAATTTCACAGTTTATTTTTGAATATTGTTCTTTTATAATAATAATGATTGTTGTGAAATAAAATGAACGAAGACGAAGGCACTTTTTTTACAAAATGACGTTAGTGGCGACGGAACTTTTGTTTCGAACCTGAGTGATTAAAATATTACCAATCAGTTTTGAAAAAAGCTTTTCTTACTAGTTTTGAACGTCTACATAATACTGTTGTTAAGCAATATAATAAATAGTTGAGTCAATTTTGTACAAGTTGGTGTCAAAACTAATTGTTTTCATAAACTCATTTTTTACAAAAAAACTTGTTTTTCAATTATAATTTTTTATAATTTATTATTGTGTCTAAAACATGTGTAAACCACTTAAATTTGTTTATAATGATATAGACAACAAAAAAACAAGCAACAAATATAGGTCTTCCCATTGAAAATTTTTCCAAAATTCTTGTTTATTCCAGTTTTTTGTTACAAATAAAATAAAAAACATATACTTGAAAATAAAAATATATGTTTTTTTTTCATACCAATCTATACTTTAGTCATAGAAGAAACTACAAAAAAAATTTGCCTTTTAGAACTGACAGAAATACTTTTTTTTTGGAGTAAACATGTTACAGTGCAATATTCGCTCAAAATTAATCTGACCTGATAGCAACACTAGGTCCCCAGTAATTCGAGTGGAAAGGGTTAAACATAAACATACAAATTACCTTCACCCTCCAGTAGTTCAGTCAAATGGTGTTTTTTTTTCCAGGAAAAAAATGTAGAAGTTTTCTTTCTCACTCGTTCTATGTGTTTTTTGGGGTGCTTAATCCGAATTTCAACTTTGTTACTTCCCACGGATATGGCTTCACACGGTCCTTTTCGGGGAAAAGGTCGCACACGGAATAAAACTCTGGGTTTGCAGTTTCATGATGAGTAGCACTCGGAAGAATACAGGAGGAAAGCCCCGTGATGCAACCTATGGAAGGTTAAGTAAGTTTTGCTTATTGCTTTTCCCAGTGAAGATGTCTTATTATGATTCTTAAACTTTGATAATAGATTTTATTTTATAAGATTCATTGGAAATCAGCAATTTTCGCTTTCAAGTACAGGTAGTACAATTCTACCTTGGCTTATTAATAGCATTAAAATATTCTTTTTAAAATATGTTGTATCTTTAAAATATATATATGTGTATGTTCAACTAGATCATTTCAGTTAGAAAAACCATCCTCGAAGGTGCCCTTGGTATTGTACTATCAATGACTGCATATGATTAAACGGACACCTGGTATAAATGGTAATATGAACAAGCTAAGTAGATTAATTATTATAATTACAGAAAAATTAATATGAAAAATAAAATAAAAAAGTTTTCAAAATTTCAGTTGATTTATATATTTTTTCTTCATACAAACATAATAATAAGCACCCAGTACATGAAATCACTAGTAGTAACTTGAATTCTAGGTTTAATATAAAATATAGTATTAAAGTAACAACAAACATTAAGCTAATTTAATCAAAGATATGTATTTTTAACATAATATTATATATTATATATAACTATATGTTGAGGATGCAAGTATTAACTTATTTAGGCTTTGGTCTTGAATTTAAACTAGCCAAAGTAAAAGTTAAGTAGGAGAAATAACTAACATTTATTTAAAAAATACAGTTTAGTTTGGAAATTGTTTAATCGGTGTCAGTCCAAATCTGGTATAAACCAGTGATGCACTTTTAACAACTTAAAATAACATACACCTTGTCTGTGATTAAATATTGCAATAATTAATTATCTATGACAAGAATAATAGAGACACCTGTCACACACATTTACCTACGTTATGGCATATTGATGGCATGAAAACAACAATTTTGTTCAGTAACAGTTATGTCTGCATATTTAAAAGGGAGCAGAATGTGTCACAAATACCTTATGATGGGTACTTCACTCCATTTAGGATCGCACAAAGGCAATGCACTTGACTATCTGAGAAGACCGAAGGTAACAAACCTCAATAGCCAAGATCGAACCTTCTGTTTGGATCATTAGTCTTTGAATGTTTTTTTTTTAATTTACCAAAATATCACATTATTTCCAATATTTTTGAAATCTACGTAAAAAATAATTAAAATTGATAACAAACACGTCCTAATAACATTGAAAAAAAGTTTGTGTGATAAAACAAAAAACTATTAATTCGTGTATGAGTGTAGGAATTAATAATAATTACTATAGGGGTTTATTACGGTCGGTTAGCTCAGATAGCCAAAGCTCTTCCGAACTTATATGGAGTCCTATTCCATTTGTTTCAGTATTTTGCCTTTCACAAATGGTATTACACAGACAACATTCATTATGCCATAGTTGGTAATCAAACGTTGAATTCTTCAAGTATCTTTTCCTATCCACAAATACTAAATATGATTAAGGAAATCATATATGTTCTTGAGTTTTTATTAAAACGTAAAAACAGTTTGCCATTGACTCTTTACTTACAAATACTTTTTTTTAAGAAAAGTACGTTTTCTTTAGTGCATTAACTGTTTAGGCATTCCATTACAGATGTAGAAAAATAGAGAAAAAAACACACAATTAAAAAAGGGGATGCGAACAAATAAAATTAGTCTTCATCCCAGCTACACGAAAGACAATACAATTCTACAACAAAGTTCCTTGGCACATTATGGTATGTATAAAAAAACTGCAATATAAACTTATATAATAAAACAAGCAATTGATTACAAAAATAATCATCATTATTATAATAAAAAATTGCTGTTGCAAACAATGCTCCATACACTTGTCAATCTATTAAAATGACATTAAATCGACTTAACAGTTAATCAAATTACTATAAAATTTCTAAGTTATTCAACTTTAGCAATGTAGTACTCTTATCAGAGAATTAATCTCAGAAAAACATGAACAATGGAAAACTAAAAATATCAATCAATTTCTGATTTTGTAATAATTTTTTCTATACAGTAGAACCCCTCTTAACCGATCTGGTCGGGACCGAGACCCTGGCCGGTTACGAGTTTGGCAGGTTGATCCGAGGTTCCCGTAAAAAATAGATGTTTGTTCAAAAATAACCCACAATACATCTATATATATAAAAGCCAAAACCCACTGACTCACTGACTCACTCATCACGATTTCTCAAAAACTACAGAACGGATTGGAATGAAATTTGGTATGTAGCTTCCTCTAAGGCCATAGGTGCTCACTAAGAAAGGGTTTGAAAAAAATAGAAATTTTAGGGGGGGTTTGGGAGGATCAAAGCTATTAAAAAATGACTTCTTCAAAACTACCGAATGGATTTGAATGAAATTTGGTATGTAGCTTCCGCTAGGGCCATAGGTGCTTACGAAGAAAGGGTTTGAAAAAATTCGAAATTTTAGGGGGGGTTTGGGAGGATCAAAGTTATTAAAAAACGACTTCTTAAAAACTACCGAATGGATTGGAATGAAATTTGGTATGTACCTTCCTCTAGGGCAATAGATGCTCACTAAGAAAGGGTTTGAAAAAATTTGTTTTATTGGGGGTGTGTGGGGATCAAAGTTATTAAAAAACGATTTCTTCAAAACTACCAAATGGATTGGAATGAAATTTGGTATGTAGCTTCCTCTAGGGCCATAGGTGCTCACTAAGAAAGGGTTTGAAAAAATTAGAAATTTTAGGGGGGGTTTGGGAGGATCAAAGTTATTAAAAAATGACTTCTTCAAAACTACCAAATGGATTTGAATGAAATTTGGTATGTAGCTTCCTCTAGGGCCATAGGTGCTTACTAAGAAAGGGTTTGAAAAAATTCGAAATTTTAGGGGGGTTTGGGGATCAAAGTTATTAAATCACAATTTCTTCAAAACTACCGAACGGATTGGAATGAAATTTGGTATGTAGCTTCCTCTAGGGCCATAGGTGTTCACTAAGAAAGGGTATGAAAAATTTCGAAATTTTAGGAGGGGTTTGGGGGGATCAAAGTTACTAAAATCATAATTTCAGATCTTTTATTATTATATGACAATAGTGCTTTTATTATTTAAGATCTATATATATAAAAGCCAAATACCACTTACTGACTGAACATTTAAAAAGAATACAATTACCTTAAAAAGACTGAAAATACCAACCACCACGGGCAAAGCCGTACGGGTCAGCTAGTATTTCATAAATAACCAAGCAAATAAGTCGTTACTGCAACTCATTTTATTGTGTGTACAGTACATACATAAGCAAACAAACACCAACAAATTAAACATTTTAACTTACATAAACTTTGAAAACTTAATTTACATATACTAATTTATATATACAAGAACTTTTGTTCTCACGAAATTCAGTAAAGGTTCCGACAAAGCAACAGACGAAGAAAGAGAAACAAAGGATGCCGCTTTGTTTTATTTTACGCCCCTGCTCCCCTATTCCTCTGCCACAACACGCCCCTGCTCCCCTATTCCTCTGCCACAACACCTCCTGTTCCCCTGCCACACACCTAACGTTGCGTCACCCTGCTTTATTTTCTAGGAATGTCCGTCAAACAATCAATGTTTTGAGACTTCGGCCAGTTAATATATTTGACTCTGTTGTTCCTTGGGATAGGCCGGTTAATCCGAGGACCGGTTGATCCGAGGCCGGTTAAGAGGGGTTCTACTGTATTACCATGCTCAAACAACCATTTAAAAAATTCTTTCTAGAATTACTTTTTATATATTAAGCATTTATTACTTTTTTGTAACTTGTTATTAATTCTAGCATCTATACAAATAATCCTACTTGATTAGGAAAAGTTTCTAAGGTCTTCTTTATATCCTAGCTATTTTTATTAACCCTCTGGGTGCTGATTTGAAGCAAATCTAGTGCTAAGGAGTTTTAGTATGACATATTATATATAGTGGCGTAACTACATTGGTTGGCACCCCCCTGCAGGTACAAGAATGGCGCCCCCTCTAAAAAAAAAAGTCGCAACTTGTCGGCTCTAGGTGACCCCTCTCCACCCGTAAGCAATCCCACCCCCACGGTCTTATATGTAACTAATTATGTAACATTATTTTTACTCTAAATTGAAATGAAAGTAAATTAATTTAAGTATAGGACATTCTTTTCATAACCAAACTGTCTGTTGGTAGCATTGTAACTATTAAATAGGCCAGTGCTATGAAGTCATACTCAAAAGAACATGCAAGCTTTAAGTTTAAACTAATTTATCATCTTTAAAAGGGAAAGAAACACTGCAACTTTAAACATCAAGGTTTGTTATTTACAAAAATCTTGTAAGTTGTAATAGTTACATTTATTTAAAACCTCTTTTTTTCTTCATGTGAAAATACTTGTCGGTTAACGTGTCGACATCACAAGGGCGGGCTTATACTTTGAACTTTGAAGGATTGATTATACTTTGTCAGTGTCTATCACGTTGATGACGTTGGTAGACACTATGCACACATCATTGGCTAGGCGCATATTGGGACGCGTTTTTGACGCGAGTGAGATGACATGATCGCGCCACACTCGTCGCGTTGGGGAACGCTTATTCCAATGCAGGTGCTCCCAACTCTTGCCCAGTAGACACTTGCATTTTACTTCATTTTATTTTTTAATGTTTAAAATTAATGATTTGCAGATAAAATTACGTTTATTAGATCTAACCTAATTTGAAATGACTTCAGAATTACCAAAATTACTTGCTGATTTTACCAACTACTTCAGGATGAACCGAAATTCACAGAAGTGCACGAGATGATACATATTATGTTCTTTCTATGTACATACCTTAAACATTTTCACTTGTTAATTTATGACTTTATAAAGACATATTTTTAAACATTTTTTACGGAGTTAATGTCAAACGCCAATTATTTTATAAAAAATTATTTCATATTAAAATGCAGAGAACATATAAAACACAGTTTTAATTCATTAACAAAAAATATTGATTAAACAATTACTTTTTTTAAATGTTTATTGAAAATTTAGCTTTATTATTCAAATAAGTTCAATTTTATTTTCAACATTTTTTAAACTAATTAGGCCTGTATCAGCTTTTTCTGGGCCATCTGAAAAATGTGATAATGGAAAATGCACAACTGGACATCAAAACCTTTGAGCGACAATAGAGTACTGAACTCGTGAGACATGACCGTCGTGCCACGCGAGTTGCTCTGCGTAGCGTCGCATTACCAATATGAGCTAATACATTCATTTACGTATGTTACAAAAAGTCGTGCTGTGCCACGTCAAACACTTCCCAATATGCACCTAGCCTAACACCTGATGGTTATACATTTATATCAATGAAATACATTTGTTTGATAGGGGAGCAAATATTGTTAACTGCTAGTAAACAGATTGCGCAACCACAATAATTACGGTTTCAGACTTATTATCCGTGGGTATATTATTTATGGAACAGTTTTATTAAGATATCTTAATGGAATATTGTTCATTGTAAAATTTATTTTTATTATAATGTGTATACCACATTTTATTTTTTGAATTCCTTTTATTTATTTTTTATGTGCCCGGGTTGCGGCGCCCCTTGACCTGCCGCGCCCCCCCGCAGTGTGGGGGTTGCGGGGTGTTATTTACGCCACTCATTATATATCAATGTGTTTAGAATGAGCTAGAATAATATTATAGGAAGCAAAAAGACTTAATATTATAAATTTAAAGAATTTCAAAAATATTATTGACAAACTGTAGTGAATTACTGGATTCAAAATGTAGATAAATCCATCATTAACATAAATATATACAATAATAGCAACTTATTTCCATGAATAAATTAGCAAAAGTAAAAATTGTAACACAAAATTTACAATTTTTGGTGCCGATGACAAAAAGCAACTGCAGATTGCTGTCTAACAGATTATACAGGACATAGATTCTGTTTTTATACTGTTTAATCTATCGCCTCGTCTTTCTGATTCAATACTATTGAAAATTGAAAATCATAGATTGACATTTTAGTCCTGCTAGAATGCTTTGGCGCTCCGCTATGGTCAGCACACATAGGGTTAATTCATTTAAAATCAATTCAACAATTTAGCAGTTTTACAATAGAATTGAAATGGTACTTCCTACTTTATTTTTTTGAATTGTCTGACCTTTTCTCTGAGTATTTATGTTGGATTCGAAATATATATATAAAAAAAAGAGATTCAACAAATATGTTGACAAAATAATCATGAATTTTGTGTAAAAGTTTAAATTATTTTACTATCCACTACCACTATCCGTTATTACTTTCGCTCAAGAATAGCCCTTTTCCAAATAACGTATCAAAAGCTTGAACAAAGACAGGCTGAATTACGATTTTTCATTGGTACACTGCACTTCCACTTTATTTAGTACATTGACTTATTATTTAACTGTTATATGTTTACTCATTGGAACTGAACATAGTAAATTTAACAGTTTATTCACTATTTTCTCCTTTAGCTTAACCCAAACTGAAAGTTATATCTTACAGACCTCTATAAATGTTAATATATGAGGACAGTTCGGAAAGTAACCGCCATCCTAGCGTGGCGCTAGTAGTTGTGCGTGGAGCACCATCATTGCCACATCTGCCTGTTCTCTGATTTTGTAAGCATCCAACTGTGACAGTATGAACCTTGTTTTTCGCCCATTCGCTTGTTACAACCTCAAAACATGAGCGCTGCAATAAAAATTCCTGCGAAATGGTGTATTAAGATTTCTTTTGGCGGAAAACATTTGAACAGCAAACATGTATCGTCAATTGTGTACCTTTTACGGTAAAAATGTTATGAGTGAAGGTGTTGTGAGGCAAAGGGTACGATTTTTTTAAAGTGGTAGAACAAACATTCATGATGGAGAAAGGAGTGGCAGGCCTTCTGTTGTAAGTAGGCCTAATGATCTTGTCAAAAAAATGTATGTCCTTCCAAACTTTGCCGAGGAAGGTTATGGCCACTGTTTTTGCCGAGGAAGGTTATGGAGATGCCGAGGGAGTTGTGCTGGTTGAATTTATGGAACGTGGTACGACGATCAATTGAGATGGCTACTGTAAAAATTAAAAAAAAACTTCTAAGCGAGGCATTCAAAACGAACGTCGTGGTATGCTGACATTTGGTGTTGCGTTTTTGCATGACAACGCTCGTTCTCACAGTGCTCGAAAAACTCAAGAGCTTTTGAACCAATTCAAATGGGACATTTTTTATCATCCTTCTTACAGCCCCCGACTTGGCGCCATGTGATTTAAATTTTTTTCACTCGCATGAAGAAGTGGTTTGCATCGCAACCACAATGGGAAACTTTAATGGGGACAATGGGGAACTTTAAAATGCCGTGATGTGCCCAGGCCACTGAATTTCATGAAGAAGGAATTTGTAAATTAGTAAAACGCTATGACAAATGCTTAAATTTAAATGATGACTATGTTAAAAAATAGTAAAAAGCTGTAGTTTGAAGATGTATATAATAAAATATTTTTTCTACGCATGTATTTTATTTAAATCAAAAACGGAGGTTACTTTCCAAATAGGCCTTGTATAATATGCACTGAGTTCTAAAACTACGTAACAAAATTTAATAAGTATCCCAATCAAATTTACTGCACTTAAATCTATATTCAATCTGATACTGATATCAAATAGTAAGTTAGTTGTACAAAATATCACAGATCATTCTTTAGTTATTTTTTTCGTATTTTATTACCTTGCCAATGTAAAATATTAATGATATTTCTTTAAAGAGGTCTTACTTATTAAAGTAATACAAAATCTAATTAACAAGTTCATATATTTCATCCTGTATAATTATCTCTGTTGGTTTTGAATCTTTGACGGAGCATTCAGTCTTTGGTTTCTCTATAATCTGTGATATCGGTTGTATTGCTTTTAAACTGATTTCCTCTCTTCTTTCTGGTATGACATCGTAAATGCATTCTATGCTATCTGAGTTTGGTATCAAATTATAATACATGTTGTCATCTTCTTCACAGCCATTCGATGTAACATTGCCATTCTTGTACATAGCATCCTGTAAAAAAGGTTTATTAAAATTAGAAAATTAGGTTTAGAAAAATATGTATTCATACCAATTCTGTTTTTCAAAAATATTGTGAAAATTATGTTTTAAAAATTATGGTTGCCAGCTGCATTTTTGGTAATAAGTTCTTAAGAAGTGAATAATAAAAAAATATAAACTATTATGAATTAGCCGATTAGTTTGTTTAAGAACTTGGATATGCAACATGTGAACCTTTTTGTACTCGTATGTTTTACCAAGACAACAGATAAGAGTAAAGAAATATGTTTAACCCTAGAACTGTCGTAGTTAAATGTTTGCAATGCCAAGCCACTTCGGTGCATGTCACAAGAATTTTTTCAAAAATTCGCCAAATGTAGTAACTATACCCCAGTCCAAAAGTGTTCCATAGCTTTTTTGTAGAGAAAGGTTCAAAGAATTCATGTATGCCAATAAATAATTTATTGATGTAAAATTTACAAAGTTATTAGCTCAAGAAACAAAAAATGTTCAGTAACGAAAGGAAAAAGTTCAGCTTTAGGCCTACATAAAAAATAGTACACATTTTTTGCAATTTTTTTCAAAATGTACAAAAGTTTTGTAATTTAGTTTTAAATAGAAGTGTATAAAAATATATATCAATTTCAAATTTCTTTTTTTTTAAAACACCAGTTTTTATGTTCCTACTACAAGACTGCTAACAAAACTAGGCCTAGTTTGAATAGTAATTTAGGGATATGTGCTTTGCCCTATTATAACAAAGTCTAGAGAATAAATCATATAATTGAACTGTAAACTTGTAAATTCTTATTTTATAAACGTATTTCACTTAGTGTTACTTCTATCATAAAATTAGATCAAACGGATAAAACGTCTCACGTATTCAACCTATACATAGTTGCCGGTCTAGAGAGTTGGGCAACGCATAACGAAAACGTCACAACTCGGCGTATTGAATTCAACAAATTTCCCACGACTGTACGAATAAAATCGTAACAGTAAATGTGGTTTACTTTACACGAAAGGAAAGGAAATGTTGAAGTTTTCTCTACAAATCAATATAAACATATATATATATACAAATATATCAAATTGTAATAGATGTAATCGCTTGCAAAATGTGCTTTTCATTGGTTGAAAACTGTCCAATTGCAAGGGTTTACAGAAAACTTAATATTTTCGAAACTATAAGAGTGACGCCTGATTGGAAGGCAGTTTTAGAAAGTTCATATCTTGACCAATCCAGAGTATCTTTATATTATTTTCAACACAGTTCTGTCGAGCGATATTGAGCCTTAGAGATGTGAAAAAGTTGAGTAATTTCTTTGTGTTTTCACACGCGGCATAAGCTTTTTATAAAACTGTAATTTTAAAACGATGATTACATTTGTAAATATACATTTTAGAACAAATTTATAAATACAAAAATTAAAGTTCAAATCATTTCCTTTCCAACGGTTTTAGTTTTATTGCGATTAGATGATGTTTAGTGAGTGAAATATTAAATACAAGTTGAGTTGTCACAGACTACTCAATTTACTACGACAGCGCGCTGGTAAGGTTCACAGTTCAAAGTTTAAGAACTACATCACAATTGCTGTAAATAAATCTAAATATAGTAGAACTCTGTCCATATAGGGCAATTTAGTATTTTTTTCTCCGGATTAAATAAAATCCAAACTCCTCATAATATAGGTAATTTCCCCTTTAATTGGGCCATTTATAAGTAATAATTTAAACAATAGTAGTTCAATAAGGTATTTTAACATAAATATGGCAGTTAGTAATATAGTATTTATCTATGTATACAATACATAGATAAATACATTAGTTATTTGATTTTGTTTACAAACTTTGAATAAAATATATTATAAATAATCTAATTATATGCTACAGTCTTCAGATATAAGTTGAATTTTACTGCATATAAGTTGAATTTTACTGCAAGTTTGTAAACACATTTACTCATTACATAATTTTGTTGTTTTTCCAAATTATTGTTATATATGGGTTCTTTTACTACTTTTTCCTCAATCCCGAAGACCTTTTTAATAAGAGGTGCCAAAATCAATGTTTGTCCACTCAAACTTTTGGCCTAGAATCTGCCCTGGCAATAAACCTGGTATTTTCAGTAATTGGGTCAAAGGACCGTAATAAAAGTGATGGATGGGTGGGCAGTCGCTTTAACCTTTTGCACTCTATTTGACACTTGGCTGCTCCACCAGATCCAATTAAAATATTACTGTTTGAAGAATTATTTTTGTAAATTTGCCGAAACATTACCATAAATAGTAAACATATCTTATTATATATCATTTTGTTCGGAATAAACCCAGAGAATAAGGAAAAAATTGTTGAAAGATCAAACAAACAATTTTTCATTGAGTAGGCCTATTTTGAATATAATCGGTCAGAAAAATCAATAGATTATTTTGTTTTGTAATGAAATTAAAAATAAGAATAATAGAGTTTATAGAGCTTTAGGTCAAACAAGTAAAAAATATGTTTTTTTTATGAATTTAAAAGTAGTAATAAAAGTTATTAGAGCTTGGAAAATACTTTTTACAGTCAATATGTGTTTAAATTTGTCAATTGTGTATATATTTAATTATTCACAAATTTATTTTAACAATAACATTTTTGTGAAATAATGGTACATAACCCTGGTATCATAAAGTTTTAAAAGTTGCCATATCTGAACACAAAATAAAACAAAAACAAGATTACTACATTATTTACATAAACAAAATTTACACAAAAGAGCTTTACAAAACTGCAAAATAATAACATATAATAAAAAAAAGATCACTTGGAAAAAGCGTAAACAAAAGTTACAAGATGCAAGACAACAGACTATGCTACTTGTATTTCTTGACCATGATAGGCAAACAGCTGCTCAACTTCAGAGAGATATAAAATAAATTACACAACCAATATAATCTGTGACTGGTTTCTTAACTGTTTTGACAACGTTGAAGTCTAATTAGACCGAAAACCACAGATTCTACACTAGTTTAGAACATAGAAATCATTTTAAAACGCGTGTCGGAATGAGTCCGACAGTGGAGCGCAACGGAAAATTAGCGATGTCGGACTGAGTTTGCCTAAGGAGAGCAAAAGGTTAAGTGGGGATGGTGATAAAGGTTAAATATAAATTTTAATGAAAATTTTAATATGATAATTAAGTCGGAGAAGGAACAATCTGAGAAATCTGACAAGAATTTTTTTTTAATTTTCACATTTTTCAAATGTTTTTATTTTGTTTTTGTAATTGTTGCGTTAAAATTTTAATGTACTTTTAAGGCATTCCATCAGATTCGAGATTATCCAATAATAAATAGGTTCAATAATTACAGAGTCCAGTTCAGATTAATTATATAGGTATTGTTCAAAATATAAATATAAAAATGACCACGATATTATAATTAAAAAGATTTTAATATTCTAACAAAACTGACAATTGCATTAAATAAGTTGTCTACTTTCTAAATCCCCATATAATATACACGGTAATCTGATTAAAACATTTTATTGTGATTAAGTGTAGAGAGAACCATGCTTTATTATATCTACAGTCCTTTCAACATTTAAATATTATCCCTTTTAATCGTAAGGTAGTTAAGTCTAAAGAGAACCATGCTTTATAATGTTTACAGTTCTCTGAACATTTAAATATGGAAAATTATCCAATTGAATTTACCAATCAAGTACTTAATTTAACATGCTTTAGAAACTATACACAATGGAACAATTTTATAACGCTTTACTGATATAATTTTAAAATATTATCTATTGCGTTTTAGATCTTTCCACTCCTTTCAATTATGTGGTAGGTATACTTTAGATCCTGTAGAAGCTAATTTTATGAAAGGAGTCTCTTATCTTATTTCTTGGCATATGGATAAATACTGCTAAAAAACATTGTTTAAAACCGCCTAACCACAAAACGGAAAAATTTCCTTGGAAATACTGCCTAATCGCTGAAAGTTGTTAAAAATTGAAAAAAACAACTTTATATATATAACAGTCTTATTGTTTCTCCATGAAGAATAAGGTAATAATGATAATGTTTGTATGTTTACAGGAAACTCAGTTGCATAACACTTGCATTACCACTGCTTGCAAATGCATTAACAGGTTTATACTTCCTGTAAACCTGTCTATAAAGTTTTGTGAGATAGCATGACAAGTTGACTTTGTACTCTCTTTTCTGTAAACAAAATCAGACTTGAACAGCAAATACTATTATAAACTCAATGGGTATGGGGTGTTTTAGTCCCATTATTAAGTCTAAAACAGTGTTTGCTGTTCTAGAAAAAATATTTCTGGAAAAAAAGTCTGATTTTTTCAGAAAAGACAATACGTAGTGGACTTGTCATGCTATCTCACAGTTTACAGGATCTATAAAACCTGTTAATGCAGTTCGCTGTTTCTACAAAATGTACAACTGTTCCTTATACCTATACTCTTAACCCTTTCCGCTCGAGTGTCGGGGCAGCCCCGTAAAGCAATTAGGCCGCACGAACCCCAATGTCAGGCCGGCCCCGACGTTGCTATGACAACGTTCTATGATTGCATTTGGACGGACATAGTTACTTTGATGAAAACTAGGATTGATGTTTTAGATGTGCTGTTATCTGCGGAATTTCCTCAGAACCGTTTGAGTTCAGTTTTTTGGTAAATAAATCTTAGAAAATGTAATGTCTGCCGTCTTTGGCCGCTCTGTAAACAGCTGTCCGCTCCCCACGCCGTTGTTTGGTTACTACTTACCACGCAGTGTTTTAGTGAGCATACGCATTGTTTAGTTTTGTTGTACTAGGTTATCGTGTGTAATTTCACAGGTTATTTTTTAATATTGTTCTTTTTACAATAACGATTGGTGTGAAATAAAATGAACGAAGACGACGGCAGTTTGTTACAAAATGACGGGAGTGGTGGCGGAAATTTTGTTTCGAACCTGAGCAATTCCAATATTACCTATAAGTTTTGAAAAAGCTTTACTTACTAGTTTTGACCTAAATAATGCTGTTGCTAAGCAATAAAATAAATAGAAGAGGCAATTTGGTACAAATTGGTGTCAAAACTAATTTTTTTAGAAAAAACTTGTTTTTGATTATTATTTTTTTATAATGTATTATTGTGTCTCAAATATTTGTAAATCACTTAATTTTGTTTGTAAGGATATAGACAATAGAAAACAAATATTCTTTTTTCAGTTCAAAATATGTCCAAAATTCTTGTTATATCTGGGTTTTGGTTACGAATTTGTATTTCTTACAATAAATATAAAAGTAATAAAAATATACTTGAAAATAAAAAATATAAGTTTTATTTGATACCAATCTATACTTTAGTCATAGAAGAAACTAAAATAAAAAAAAAACATCAGCCGTTTAGAAAGGAGAGAAATACTTTTTTTGGAGTAAACAAATTAAAATATGCAATTTTCGCTCAAAACTAAATGGAGATGATAGAGAAACAGTTACAGTAGAACCCTTCTTAACCGGTCTGGTCGGGACAGAGACCCTGGCCGGTTACGAGTTTGGCCGGTTGATCCGAGGTTACCGTAAAAAATAGACGTTTGTTCAAAAATAACTTTCATAAATAACCAAGCAAATAAGTCGTTATTGCAACTCATCTTATTGTATGTACTGTACATACATAAGCAAACAAACACCAACAAATTAAACATTTTAACTTACATAAGGTTCTCACGAAATTCAGTAAAGGTTCCGACAAAGCAACAGACGAAGAGAGAGAAACGAAGGATGCCGCTTTGTTAATTGATTCAAAGAAAAAATATAGTTGCCGCAGAAGCAAGATTTGATTCCCCTCTTGCTTCCGCGGCAACTATATTTTTTCTTTGAATCAATTGACAAAGCGGCATTCTTTGTTTCTTTTTTACTCCAATCCTCCCCTGTTCCCCTGCCGCACACCTAACGTTGCGTCACCCCTTTATTTTCTAGGAAATGTCCGTCAAACAATCAAAGTTTGAGGCTTCGGCCTGTTAATATATTTGACTCTGTTGTTCTTTGGGATAGGCCGGTTAATCCGAGGACCAGTTGATCCGAGACCGGTTAAGAGGGGTTCTACTGTACTGAAATTGGATCTTTTGTTAGGTAGTTTAACGCAGACCACTATTAAACAGTTATACATGGTAACAGATTCTTGCTCCCAGTGGGCTACAGTGTACAGCACTACTCGAGTATCAATCTATCTGCTCCGTTAATGGGACTGAAACAACAAAATGGGCATTCATAATACACACATGGGACTCATAATATTGTTAGCATTTTAGGGTATATACCATCTACTGGATATAATAACATATTTTGCACTACTTTTTCTGTCCGTCTATGCAAATATTCTTCATTAAATACCCCAAATATTGTAGAAGAAGTAGAGTCTACCTAGTTGCCTAAACATTGTTGAATATATTAGTCTACCTAG
>JAGFPH010000263.1:4600-16965 GCA_018207615.1 Philaenus spumarius | reverse complement strand
ATACGCCTGCACACATAATACAACCACATACGCCTGCACACATAATATAACCACATACACCGGCACACTCATGTTAGAGCGGTAAAACTATCCCCTAGAATGACTGCGGGTTTATTGATGTGAATGTCATTATCTCATATTATAACCACAAATTATGTGCTCAATGTGTGAATGTACACTAATAGCTAAGAACAAAAATGTTTTCTTTTAGGTATGATGTTCGAGGCGCTTTATATGATATATCAAAGTACGAAGCCAGCCATACTGATTCCAATATGGCCTGGGATGCGTTAACAAATGATGAACGTAAAGTGGAACTTATGTGCGATGAAGAAAGATATAGAGCTATGTTCCATAATGAAGATGAAGAGGCGCTCTATCAGGGTTAGTAGTTTGTAGCCAAATAGCATTGTTTTGTCATGTCGGTCAGTCCGTATCTGAAATTATACATTTCTTTTATTTTACCGCCCTTTATGATGAAATAGTGTAGGCTAATGAACACTTTAAAATACAGCAGCTGTTTATAATTTAATTTCCTAATTTTCAGTCTAAAAATACTAAATAAAAATTTATTATAATATTTTTTCAGTTCATTCTCGCTTTCAATTTTGGGAATTTCAAAAAAAGATCTACACAAAATTATAATACAGTGTGCAACTTTATGCGAAATGAGTTTAGAAATTTGTATTTAGAGGTTAGACTATGTTGTTAATAGTACATGTTAGCTGTAATTCTGCTAGTTATAAAGCAGTAAATCATTTTTCAGAGGAAGAATTAAAAAGGTTACACCAGGCTTTGGGCAGTGACAAAGAATACGGACAAGTTGCTTATCAGTATGAGGACAAGCTAGCAGACAATTCTTCTAACCTGATGGATGAAGAAGCTAATTCAGATGACCAACAAGAACCATTTATACCTCCTGCTCAATTAGACATCCCTCCAAATATGACCATTGTAAGTAATGTTATATATATATATATTTCATAGAAGGATTTATTATACATCAAGACTTTGTTAAACCAATTCATATTCTGAGATCAGATATTTGTAGTTTACCTTCTGATATCTGATCAGTTTGCATTATTATAAATTCTGGCTTTAACATGTACTAAATATTCCCAGTGAAGTTTAATATCTCTTGTTTGAGTGCACAACGCTATATTCCTGTGTTGGTTTTTTATAATAGTATATTTCATCGCTATTGCCTAAAGTGGATGATTTTGGTGTGAGATCGTGGTTTTATGTGCGAGGTAAGACCGAGCGCATAAAAAGCGATCAATCACCAAAAAAGCACTTAAGGTACAAGTTATTAACGATACTTTTTTATCATACTGCTCTAGAATCGCACAGACTTAATTAATTAAATTAGATTATTATTTTTTCTACAGATTTTAAAAGAGATTTAACTTATGCGCGACAGTGCTAGTGCTACTATCAGTTGAAAAACAGCCGGACCTTTTGAGTTGTAATGTTGAAGTAATGCAATGCATTGTTTATGTATAATATAAAGAAGTCAACTGATAATTGAATCGGCTGACTTTTTGAGCAAGTAGTGAATGACTACAGTAAAGAGTCTCTTTACGGACGTAGCTAACCCGTATATCAGGTGTAACAAAACAGATCAATTATAATCATAACCATAGAACTCTATGAATACACCCGGAACACTTGGGCTCTTTTCAAGAAAACTGTCTTTACTCCTTGTCTGAGCATATATAACTTAAACTAACCTCTGTAAGGTTTATATTGTGGTGCCTTCCTTTAGGACTGTTTTTAAAACTTGATGACGTACCTTTAAGTTAGACAAATAACCCTTGTGATTACTTCTACCGCAACAGTTACAATACGGTTTGCTATAACCGGTACGCTCATGAAGGTAGGTAGTTTCCGTTGAGCGAGATTGTGACTTGTAGTCGTAGAATCGGGTGTAGAGGTGGAACCGGTGATATTATTAAAATGCTTTAGAGTTCGGTATTTAGACAAATTTAAGGAGTTATCACCGGTCCAACATCGATGTAGAGCTGCTGTGTTCAAATCTGTGGTTTCAAGAGATAGTGCTATTTCAACTGTTTTCTTGAATGTTCACTTTTCTGTCTCGGTAAATATCCTTTTCTTTACTCACTTCGTAGACCTGACAGAAATTGGTCCCTTAATGATAAGTTGCGATTTTCGAACAAATAGTCCTCAGCTCCCCTTTGTAAAGCAATTACATAATCCGAAACATTTTGGTTTTTATCATGCCGTATTTTTTGAAAGTTGTATCACTCCAAACGTTTCGGATGAAAACGGTTGAACATAATATCGTTTAATTTTTGAAACATTATACTACCTAGTTTGGATACCAAATATTTTTCTACCACACACGGTTAACAGAACGCTTGCTAGGATCTACTTTGTCGTTTGAATTTAAAAACTGTTCAAATCGCTCCGCATATATTGCATAATATTCAATGTTAGCACCCCCAAAGCATAACAACTAGCGACGGTGCGATATTGTCGTAGAAAGAAAGTGAGGGGTGCAGAAAGATATCGTATAGAATAAAAGTTTTTTGCAGGTCAAAAACTAGGGAAGGGTCGTTTTTTGTTACCGATTCTCCATACCACCGATACTTTATCTTTGGTATAAAAATCGATAGCCGAACTCGAAACTCGATACCGAAAGATACTCAGTTTATATTATCATTGTCGGACTTGCCAGTTCTCCGTATTTTGAATGTAATCTCCGGAATTTGCAATCACCTTCTCTATATTTAAACTTAAACCCAACCCAATTCAGCATTTAACAATAAAAATATCAGTAGGAAAAAATGTAAAACTTTCTTAATTTGATGTATGTAGACATTTTCCCTTGTAAAATGTTTAGGCAATTGTTTCGTTTAAGACAAGGCTCTTGTTTTATTTGTATTCATGCTCAGGCTTAGTTATTTGTACACAGGAAGGTAAAGTAGGTTGAAGGTCACAACCACTTATGGATTCGTTTCTTATCGTGTCTATAGAATTAGGGTGTCTACTGTGATGAAAAGTTACAAATTTTATAGATCGGTAACTAAACCATAATAATTCTATTTGTTTTAGGTCGGGTAAAACATTTTGGGCATTTTCGGGATTTACATTACCCATTATTTGTTTTTTGTGGGAGACCTGATGTAGTGCCTTTGTTTTACTTGTTATTCATTCTTGCAAATAAAGACATTTAATTTCCACTTTTTCGATATTTTACAAATGCCATCTAAATAACATTTTTGCTAACCTTAGCAATTGTAATTTAAATTAAGTTTTAACGTCGGTATTTCATAGAAACAAAAACAAATTATCGTTCTCGGGAGTAGTTTTTTTCATGGACATACGCTGTTTGTATATTAAATTACGTTTTAATGCCAGCGTTTTATAAAATTAGCGCTAATAATATTCGGACGTCGTATTTTTTTGCGGACATTCGTCATTGTATTTTAAATAATATTTTAACAATGGTAGTTCAGAAAGTTGGCACAAATTGTATTCGGGCATCGATTTTTCACGGACATACGCTGAGATTGTATTTATTACAAATAATTAGGCCTAGTTAAATTACTGGTTGTTTTTTGTTGATAGGTATCGGTATCGAGAATCGAAAAATTTGGTATGGACCCATCAATATCATAAACGAAAATTTTAACTCGATCTTCACAACTGGTACAATTATTATTATTCTATCATCTCTGTTCTAGCCGTAAATACTTATCATTTGTACACTAGTCGATCTGTTTCTCTAGTCGGTCCATTTCAAATGACTTCTGATTATCATTATGCATACGGTTTTTAATTGACAAGCCGTCCACATCAACCGATTAACGATTACATAAGGGACTAGTCGAATAAACTACCGGTACTAGTTTAATTAGTCCAATATCCCATCAAGATGAGGATTGCTATTGATGCGTAAAGCTTGACTTGAAAACATTGAGGTACAGGGCTGCCTCTGGCAAGCGTGTTGTTTGAACAGTTGCTAAGAAAAATCATTTTACAAAATCTTTAAACTCATTATTTGAGACAGCATAAGGGTGATGCAGTTATGTACAAATCTACCACAAGCGAAGATAATGACAAATTTTTATTTAATGACGGGTCCGAGGCAAAATAAAAGAAGACACAAAAAAAGTAATGAAATTGTGATCGATATATAGACCTAATCGGCGAGTTGAGGCAAATACTTCATCAACAAACACGGAGACAGATGATGGGCATAATAATTGTTCTATAACTCCTATTTTTTTATAAGTACTCTCCTTCCAGTGTCAGAAGCTATTTGTGAAAGCTGGGGGTCTGTTATTACCAATGTAATGATTAGAAGCCCTGCTGCCAGCGATTTTTCATATGAAGAGATTAGCACTACTGATATGTTGGATTAGATAATGACTTTGGACCTCCTGCTGGTTACAAAAGAAACAGAAAATTTTTTGAAACTTGCCCAATATTAGAAATATGGGACTCAGTACTATAACAACTTCAAACCAGTCTTAATAAATAAATTAATGAACCAAGCAGTAAAGTATTTTATAGAAATTTAAATAATTACTTCTTGTTCAATATACACAAAGAATTGATCATGTGCGAATTGCTTACTTATTCACCTATAAAACCTCTATGATTTATTACTAAAATGCCTGCACTCGCAGAAAGTTTTTCGTCTTACTATCAACTGTTGCAGAAAGGTAAAACACATTTAGACTCCAACGAAGTGAGCATTTCTGCTACAAAACGAGGAATAACAACATTATTAGCGTGCTAAGAGGAAATTTTGCATGAGAAGAAAAATGTTTGATCCGTCAAACGACTTTGTTAGGTTTATGAATGCTTCTTTGTCAAAGTAACTTTGGTTTACTTTTTTGCAATTCATAATAGGCTATGTAATATAATTTATTATACTGTGTCATTTACGATTTTATTAGACATTTTTCTTCTAACCTGTTGTTTTATTTAGTCTTAGATCTCAATTAAACATAATTTGTACATATTTATATGCAAAATCGTACCCTGACGTACATGTTTATCGCCGAGTCCTACCTAACCCGTAAGTTCGGAGTACTACTGAACTTGCAAAGAAATTGTCAGTATTAATTCATTAAGTATTTTAAACATAACCTACTTGATGCCCTGCGCAAGGAAAATGATATTGTTTTATAACAAATATAATAAACGGTATCAGTTAACTGACACAAACTTTCTCCCAACTTACTGTAGTCAAAATAATATTGTTTTCAGTCATTTTATTTATTACTTTTTTTATTACTTTTTAGAACAAAACAAAAAAATAATATTCTACCTATGTCAATCGTATAAAAAAATTATTGTCCTAGGCGGGATTCGATCGCGCGACCTTTGAATTACTGGCCGTGATCGCTACCATGGTGCTACCCCGTGCGGCCGCCACCGCGATGCTAGATTGACAACATAAACTTGTTTATTTTTTAAACATTTCCCCATAATTATAAAACGCCGAAGTTTTGATAAAAGCGGGTGGTGTCATTTTGTTTGGCATCTTAAGCACTATAAATACTGAAAATTTGATCAAAATCGTTAGAGCCGTTTTTGAAAAATTTGCATTTTTGTCGTTTTTTATGGGTTTTTAGGGGTAAATTACCCTTAAAAATTAAAAATTCCAAAAAATGAAAAAAACGCCTGGAGATATTAGGGTTTAGTACCTACATACCAAATTTCATGAAAATCGGACCAATAGTGTCCTCTCTGGTCGTGTATACATACTGACAGACTGACAGACAGACACCACTCTAAAAACACTTTTTTGGGTTCAGAGAGCACCAAAACAAAACATTCCACTAAAAATATTTTTGGGTTCAGGGAGCACCAACACAGATAATTGCACTAAACCATTTTTTGAGGTTCTGGGAGCACCAAAACAGATAATTCAACTGAAAATTCAAATTCGAACATTTTTACGAAAACAATACTTTCTCCATATACTACGTATAGGGTGGAGAAAGTAAAAACCTGCTCGACAGATTAGAAGCTATTTGAATTAAAAGATTAGAAAATTAAAACAGCAGTTCTCGAATAAGTATAACACAGGGACAGTATGCAGATTTAAATATTTATTGTGTTAATTTTTTAAGTTTCAATTGTCAGTTTTTACTTGTAATTCAGTAAAAAAATTTATTTTAACAAACTTTATTGTTTTGTTTTTTTCAGCCAGAAACTAAGAAACAAAACGCCATAATTGAAAAGACAGCTCTGTTCATAAATCAACAAGGTCCTCAGATGGAAATACTCTTGAAAATGAAGCAAGCATCCAACCCGCAGTTTGAGTTTTTATCAATCACATGTCCATTACATTCTTACTACAGACATGTTTTAGCCGTAATCAAAACAGGACGGTACAAGCCTTCGTTGCCCGATAATGGTAAATACGTGTTCCTATTGCTACAAAATACTGTGCAAACATCTGTATTATAAAGAATGCTGTAATAATAAGGATGTGTTCATTTATATACATCTGAATTTATTGTTACAAAAGATATGAATTTGTAATAACATGACTCAAATAACTAGAAAATGTGTGTCATCTTTTTGTTGTGCAGTAATACAGTAGGCCTCGGTTATCCGACCTCCGACTAACCAAGTTCCGGGTTAACCGAGGTAGTAAAAAAACAAACAAAAAAAGTTCGGTTTGCGGTACTGTACACTTATATTAGTCGCATAATGTATCGTCAAAATTGGTTCCGGTAAATAAAACGCACAGTTTTTAATCATTATTAAATACTGTACAATACAGTAATTCCAATGCTTTGCTAATCGTCAATAGGATTAGGATTTTTTACGTTTTAAGGTATTTTGACCGGTACAAGTACTGTTTATTCGAGAGAATAATAGATTTTCTAAATATATAACATCATTTATTTATTTATTTATAAGTAGTGAACTAAATAAACAATGAAACAAATGACTTGAATAAACAATATTATTAATCTAGTAGTCGGATACACTTAGTAGTGTAGTAATAATACAGTCAATTTGTGCTTAAAAGAGCCCCTGGCGGGAAAGTTTTGGGGTAGTTTTGATTTCTTCCTTTCCATATGTTTTTTGGGATGCTGAATCCGAATCTGAGGTTTGCCTACAAAATTTCGTGACGCCTCATTGAAAAAAATGCAAAAACATGTCAAAAATCATGAGTTTTGGAGGTTTTTTGCTTTTAACTCGAAAACTATCAACTTTTCGTAAATAAACTTCCTATTAAAAAAGAATGTACATAAAATGTACTACAAATTTCATTCCATAAGTTATTTTCTCCGACGAACCGTTTAGGCTCAAGCGCTAATTAAAAATTGGCGTAATTCGCCTGTCTCCGCAAAAACCCACATTTTCCACTACAAAACTTTAATTTAACATATTAAACGTTGTCAATTAGTGAATTCCTTCCTGTTTTCTGCATATACCGGAACTCAAGATGTTGAGTTCTTATAACATCTAACATCAATGCTCAAACTGCAACAGCTGTTTTAAAATTGTTTCAAACAACATGACAGATTTTAAGTTTTGGCTAAAATTTTCTAGCTTTTGATAACTAGCCTTAGCTAAAGGTTATTCGCCTCACTTTAACCAAGTGCTAAGACTAAAAGCTTTGACTTAATAGTCAATTTTAGAAGAAAACTGAATCGTAATGCAACAGAAGAAAAAAACGGATACCTACACTAAGAAGTAAAGTCAGTGATTTTTTTCTGACAAAGAGCACTGAATCGACTTGAGGATGCAATGTTCCGCCATCGCCGCATGAACATAACATCATTTGGTGTTGATGAAGCGTGTAGATAGACATAGCGTATCGTCAAGAACGTATGCCTTAACAAGTCAATACATTGATATTATTCATACAATCCGCCTATTCCAAATTCCCGCTAAACCTAACCGTGTTCGGTCCCAATTAGTTTTGAATAGCGTGACTGTACTGTAATATTATTAAAAATTCACTCTTGTAACACTTTCGGCTTTATGCAGTATGAAACCGGCATAGAGGCTAAGCCTTGTCCCCTGCTATTACAGCAGACCTATCCATTATCGCAGACAAAAATAGGTCTTACACGAACATTTGTAAACAGCAAGGATTACACACAAATCTCCTCACTAACCGAATACGTGCGAAGAGTCTGACCCTCGACTAACTCACTTCCACTCTCCGGGACTTTGCTAACTGGAAACTCAAATCAGTGAGTTTTAATAACTAGAATACTATGTTGGTTAGTTGCAGAATTTCGTTGTATTTTGAAATTAGTTTTTTTATAATGTGTCTGACAATGATATATGTTTTTGCGGTTAAGTAAAACCATAAAATATTTTTTTTTATAGATTTATTAATACTTTTGTTTGCAGATAAACACAGTAGTCAAGGTGATGATGATCATTATTTGCATCCTAGTTTATTGCCTGCACCATCAACATTAGAACTGGTGAGTTTTTATATTTTGTTGTTAGCTTATTGTGACCAAATAATAATTGAAATATTTCTCTAATCATGTTCGTTAATTTATTTTAACATGTTGAGTATTTATTTACTTGGAAAAGGTATTTAGATTTTATATAAACAAAATAAAGTTTAATCGTTGCTTTGGTTTGTTATCACACAGGCGCCGTCTATACCGAGCATATCCTATAGACCTTCTGCGGATTGTACTTATTCGATGCTTGTTGATAGTATAAAGAGGAAACAAGAAGGAAATCTGACCAATAACAATACAACAACGCAAGTGGTAGAAGATAGTAAAGAAATATTTGGTGCTCCTGTCAAGTAAGTAGTGTATATTATTACCATATTTGCTAGTTACTTGTTTTTTTATTTCTATTTTGTCTGATTATAGAATAAATATAATGAAAATTGATTTACTTTTCAAACCAACAGACTTTGGTTGAGCCGTTTCCCACTAGGCAGACAAGTATAACCGCAACGATAGACTTTGACCCAAACGTGAATTACGTTTAAAGCCTCAAAAATATATTTTATAATATATATTAGGTAGTTCACTAAGTGCCGGTAGAGTGCAGAGGCGTGTCCGCTGTCTATTCACGAAGAGAAAGATGTTTTGTTGAATGTTCTACGCCTCGAGGCAGTGGAGGGGGGCGCTATTTTGTCTGGAATTGCCCGGTGGCGCTCGCATCCTACAGCTTCTACAGAGAGTATAATGGTTATACTTGCAGTCTCACTAGTCTGATAGGCGATGCCCTTCGTGTTTGGGTTTGAGCATTGTTTTGAATCATGGTGTCTAGCAGCAGGGAAAATAGGGAAAACCTGGAAAAGTCAGGGAATTTTACTTTTCTGGAAAAATCAGGGAAAAGTCATTGAATTTTGGTTAAGGTCAGGGAAAAATAACATTTCTAAGGAAAATAGTTAAAAATAACTATTTAAAATCATAGATTAATACAATTTTTAATTGAGAAAATAAACATTAAAGATAAGATGAACTTCTAAATTAATCAATAAGAAAACTATATATTCTGATACATAAAAACAATTATCGGCAAGTTAAGCGTGTGATTGTGGCAGCTTGTTCCAATGCATTTGCCGTGATATGACTTTGAAACCTTTCTCTAACGTTCTATTTCTAAAAATGTTAGTTTTATTATTAAATGTTTTTGAATTTGGGTATCTTCGTATCAATTAATTAAATATTCAGTGCAAATCTGTACTGGTAGCTGGATTACAGAAACCAATTACTGTAGTTATTTCTTTTTTTATAATGTAATAATATATAATTTGAGTAATTCAATATTTATAGTCATAAATGCATAATTTGCAACTGGTTGTGGTTGGTACATTAACATAGATAGTATTAAATATTGAACTGTTATAATATTACCGTGTTTAATTAATTCTCTAAAAATTTATTTGCTCAAAAATATAATTTGATTGATTTACTAAAATTAAATTACTATGGTTCGGTTTGTGCTTTTTCTAGAATTGGTCAGGGAAAACGTTATTTAGTCGGGGAAATGTCAGGGAATTTCAAAAGGTCATATCACTAGACACCCTGTGAATGAAGAAGTATTGTTTTTATATATCTTTCGTAGTTTTTAGTTTGGATTGTAAATATTTTTTGTTAATGTTTTATTTGTTTTGTGTGTATATATTATCAGTATTTGAGTGAATATTTTTTGTTGTATGAATCGTCTTGGTGTAAAAATTACTTTTTATTTTATTGAATAAAATGGAAAATCCTGATGACTCGGATTTTAAAACTTTTGTTCTGGGTGCAATAAATGCATATTGCAAAGACAAATATTACAATGGATATAGACAAGAAAAGAAACCATCTCCTTTGCATGACTTGCACCGTTGTCTCTGCACCCTGATAAGTGTATTGAGGTTTATCACACCTCTCCAACATACTAATTATACAATAATATGTTGTTTTTTTAACATTACCTTGTAATTGTTATATATTATTTCGAAAAACTAAAAAAATTTTTGCAATTTTTAACTATTATGTTGTTAAATGTAACCAAAACTCAATGATAATATTTTTTTTTTAATTGCATTTTCACATACAAGACAAAAACAAAAATTAACTTTAAAGAAAAAAATGTTAGTTATTTCAGCGTTGAGGAGAAAAAAGGCAAATTTTATTCAGCGTGCGAAGGGTTAAGAAACAATTTTGAGAGCGCTAGATTTTTTAAAGCAAAGAAAAAAGGTCAACAGCTATTAAAAATTTTCTAAAACAAAAAAAAAGACAAAAATTATAATCACCTTAGGTTTATAAGTGCCTGAAGAAACTATGAACATGGATGTAACAATTTTATAATAAACTCATTTTTAATCTTACCTTGATTTGGTTGATTTTTAATCTTACCTTGATATGGTTTATTTTTTGCTTGTGTTTAAGGATGTGATAACAACAACGTTTTTAATGATAATAACTTTTTAATAATACATAATTTTAAACGTTTTTAATGATGACAACTCGCATATCATGCACATTTCAATGTTTTATTGTATTCATAGAAAAAATTCTCAGTATGTAGATAAAAACATGATAAACTATTTTTTACCATTGTCTACCCACTACAGCTTAGTTTAATTTTATTTTTGATTATTTCAACGAATCGGAACAGTCCTATCCTATTTTAATCCTACCTAAACTATCAATATAACAATAAAAGAGAGTGTTGTCTGTGTTTGTGTGTGTGTGTGTGTGTGTGTGTGTGCAGTGCGATGTGCAAAGTGATCTGAAATGTATGACATGTGAACTCACAAAGGGTCCAAATGAACTTCAAAGTGTAATTTTTATTTTCACGAATTATGAGTGAAAGACTAGTAGAAAACATGCATAGATGTTCATGTCTATGCAAGGGTTTTTGGATCTCAGGTCGTTTAGGCTCAATACACCTGATATTCTGTGCATTTACTTTTCTACGAAGCCAAAAGTACCTGCCACAGATTAATAACTTGTATACAGATTTATTTCTAAAATATTAAAATCCATAAAAAAGGCTTTTAATGAAATTTTAGTGTCTATAACAAGATCATGTTTTACCATAATTTTATAAAAAAACTTTTTTAAATTCATTGTAGCCTGGTAAATCTAAATTCACTATACCCCTAACTATTATTTCAAGTTTAAATCAATAACAATTTAGGGGAAGGGGCGCTACCAATTTGATTTCCTAGAGGCGCTAATTATCTAAAAGCGGCACTGCCCTGGGTCGTAAACGACTCTTTGGGAAAATTTGCTATAATTAATACGTATTCGTAATGTTAAGATATTCACAATCGTAATAGGTTAAACTGAAATAAGTTGAGTTATGTCGAGAAATATAATATTTATTGGAAAGAAGATAAGTTTACAATATTTACATTAGATGAAATTATTTGTGGTATTCAAGAAATCGTTTGTCGTGAAGTGGTACTTAATATTACTGGCATAGTTTTATGGTTTTGTTTGTTCACTGACCACATCTTTTGCCTTGGTTGTTTTGGAACAACAAAGTGACCATTGCTCCACTGCATTTGGTGTTGTTCTAGCCTATTACTTCGATTGGCCTGGTAATATGCTAGAAGTACCATATACTATAGTATATTTCTTGCTAGACTCGCCATGAAAACCAACCATATCTAATGATTTGTTGTATGGTTTTTTGAGTTGATAGGTATTATTTACACACACCAATCAACCAAATTAGAATAGGAACATACTATACATCCATCTAGTTGATTGACTCCACCCAGGAAATGAGAATACTATTTTGCATTTCTCATTGGCTATACTTAATATTTGCAACACTACCATACCCAATGGATGTAATTCCTTGGTTTCCTGTCCTTTATTTGCTGGACAAAATATTTGCAACACTACTATACCCAATTGGTGTAATTCCTTTGTTTC